>LOJH01024905.1:0-17629 GCA_001685095.1 Ellobius talpinus
GAGGAGGAGAGGAGGTGGAAAATTTTTTAATAACAATAAAAAAAGTGTCTGAAAAAAACTTTACTGGAACTAATGAAGAAGTTGTAGAATAAAGGTTGATATTTTAAAAAAGAAAGTTAAGAGGAAGAAGCAGAAAAGAGAGCTTGGTTCTTATGGGTCTTTCTGGAGGAGCTCAGATTGAGTCTGCTGCTTAGTTGCTTTGCTTGTCCTGCTTCAGTGTCTCCGACTGCTTTACTCAAGACTGCAGCCTTCTAAGTGGGTGTCTTAGTAATTCAGGATGCTATAAATGAATACTGTAGAGTGAGAAACATAGAAAACAATGTGTTTCCTGCAATGGCGGAGGCTGAGAGGTTCAGTATCACAATGTCGGCAGATCAAGTGTCTGTCAGCGTTCTGTTTTGTGATCGGCAGGTGGGTATTGGTATTTTATCAGTCAGGTTTCCATTACTGTGATGACAATATGTGAGTTCATTAACTTATTCATAGAAAAGGCTTATTTAACACACCTTGTGGATGTCATCCAAGATTGGGTAACTCATTGGTTTGGTCACAGTGGCGGGTAGCTGATGGCAATGGTGGGAACATATGTTGGGGCAAGTCAGAAGCAGACTTAGAGGCTAAGGCCTCATACTTTCCTTCTGGGCCATACTCCCAATGACCTAAAGGACCTCTCAGTAAAGTATTTCTCTTAAAGATTCTTCCTTCCAAAAGCACCAATTCTGTTCATCAGGGATTTACCTTTGTGCTTTAATCTTACTGAAAGCTAAAATTTTATCACATAAATGTTGGGAGATATAAGAATTCAGTTCAAAGCATTGAGTATCATAACCAAGGAGGGACTGATCACTTATTTACTTGACTTTGTTTGGATCCCTGTCTAGATTTGTTGCAAATGTCATGAAAACCTAGCAAAGGCTCTGAATATCTTAATAACCCTTGACAATGTATTATTTAGTAACTTCAAAATCATTTTTCTTTTTCCTCATGCTGAGGAACACGTATACAACACATACATACATATGCGTGCAAACACACACATATATTTTGGAAAGCATTTCCAGATACATAGTGGAAATATGAAAGCAATATGATGGTTTGCCAAGTACCAGAGGTGTGTGTCATCAAAGGCTAGAAAGAAAAAGTCTGACTTGTGACTCTTAGCATTTGTCAGTTTACATTGATTTACCATGGAGTTTACATGGATTTAGCATGGTGAAACCAGTGGCCAGTCTTCCAAATATCTGACTCTATCAATGATGACAAGAAGGAAACACATCTGTTCTTAAAACCCACACTTCAGTACCTCTGCGGCTACAAGACGCAGGCAGTGTAAAACAACTTTGAGTCTTTTCTAAGTAAAAGCAAGTCCTCTTCAATGTCCAGAAAGAAGATTCTAAGCAACATTTTGTTCCTTAGCACAAAACTGTATCAGATAAGTGTCTTTTGCAAGCTTTGTACAACAACTGCTACTTGGGGAATATCTTACCTGAGAAAATTAAGTTTCTGCATTTCACTATTATTCGATAAGAAAAGTAACATTTATTGAGCAGTTACTATTTGCCTGGTACCATGCTAAATACTTCTTTATACAGAAAAGCTCATTTAGTTGTCATGAAAGCCACAAGAGCCCTACACTGCTATTATATCAGTTTTACAGATGGTAGAACTCAAGCTCAAAGACATTATTATTTTCAAGGCTATGTGGATGATGAGGGATTATGATTATGGATTAAATTCATAATCATTTCATTACCTGGTTTTTCTTTTGTTGAGCTGTAAAAATTCAGAATGGCATTAATGTAGTGTTAGTCTTCATTTCTCCTTGTCTCATGGGACTTCTTTCCCTTCATGGTAAGATGTTGCAGCACTGGCTTCTGGGAAAGCAGTTATTGTGGAATGCTCTTTCTTGGAGGACACAGGAGGGGAGGAAATTTTGGTTTTGGAGTTTTAGTGAGATCAAGGTGCATGTAAGGTGACTTGGAAAGATGATAAGGTCAGAATGAGAGTCCCTGTCATGAGGTTAGAGAAGCATAGTCAAGGATAGAGATGGTAGAATGATGGGTGATCCTGAGAAGGAGCTCCCAGATTGTGCCTTTAACACAAGGGGCCACAAGTAGAACACTCAGACTGGGTGAGAGAGCCACGATGTCTATTCCTCCTTTCTATTAAGAGCTCTGAAAAAATACTGCTTTTCTTATTTCTTTACTAAGAAAAGACTCTTTCTGTGATAACTACAACACAGAGATCTCTTAAATAGAAATGCAGATTCACAAAATGTTTCCCATGGCCACAGAAAGCCACTAGAATTGTCAGAAGAACCAGGATGTCTGAAGATCCACCCAAGATGAGGAAAGAAAGACATGGTTTCTTTGATGGACACAGTACAGGTATTGGGAAGTAGTTCATCATAGGGTCCTATTGGAGAGAGGTGGGTGTCTGGGGACCAGTACCATTCTTACACCTATCAATTTACACAGGGCACAACATTACATAACCTCTTGAAGTGAAACATAAACCTCTTACAAGTATATGTTAAGGATAATCCTAAAATAACTGGTATTGGATTTGCTTCTTTTGAAGGTAGAGTTTGAGAGAGAAGTCAGGCTTTATAAAACTTGGAGCAGTGTTATCTCCCATATACCTAAGTTTTGTCTTAAGTTTGTATGTTCTTGATACAAAGAACTTACCAATGCCTTTGATTAAAAGACTCATAGAACCCTATGAAGCAGAAAGAACATATCTGATGGCTAAATTTAGGTAAAGCTAAGCCAAGGGCATGACCTTGTGTAAGTCAAGGTGTTCTTACCTTTGTGTAGTTCTGACATGAAGGGATTTCAGGGATGTTGGTCTAGTTAAATGCCAGTCCCAAGACAATAGAGTTCAAATTTCAGTTGCTATGGCATATTAACCACAATTAATTAAGGTACACTTTACTGCTAGTTCAGCCTACACATCATTCTGTAAAACAGACGCCCTTGTGATCAGTGACCAACTGCATCATTTTACTCAGCTTGTCATTGATTCGGCACTACAACTTAAGCATTCTTTTAGTTCATTAGCAGAGAGCAAAATACACAGTTTTGTTGTAATTTGTCTCATGGTGATAAACTCACATGATGTTTATAAAACTGATAATTGAAGCTGTCAGGGAGTTGATTGAAAGAAAAATTAAGGCAGACTGTGATGTAGGTGGGAACTCTGACAGCAAATGGCTGTGCTCCTCAAAAACTGATTGTGGGTTTAAAAACAAAACACTCAAAACACCAAAACCAAAAGACCACTCCATGTAAAAGGAGATTTTAGAGACAATATACACATTTAAAACAAGAATAAAATGTTAGAAACTGACTCAGAGAGTGTAATGATTCAGTAAGACAAAAAAAGACATTTGCTCCATTCCCTGTTACACAACAAGACAGGCAAATGCTGCTTGAATTACTCCTGATAGGATGTTTTACACAACTAGAAGTGCTTTAGTTTTCAATGTTCTAAATTACGGAGCACAAAATAAATCTTAGTTTTCCACTGTCTTCTTTTTCTCTGTATTTATGATTGGCAGTAAGAGGTTTATGATTTTGACAGAAAATGTTAAAGGTCACAGAACATTTTTGCCATTGATTATCAAGACTGTTTGTGTGGTTTCTGCATGCTCCGTCCTTCCATGACTCCTTACTACCATCATAGGGGAGGGTTGTTTGTTTATGAAAATGGTTCCTTCACCTATATTCTTAAAATCCACCTCAAAACACATCCATCTTAAAAAACCACACACCTAGAAGTCCTCATTGCAGGCCTCTGGGTCAAATTTGTCTCTGAAATTGACTTCTCATCCTGCAGAGAGAGAAAGAGAAAAAGCACTATGAGCCATACCCCGAGGCCTTGGGATCCCAAGTGCAGACTCAGTAAATGCTTTGTCGCCAACAAGGCTTCAGTGCCCTAATGCTTCTCTGTGCTGTTAACAATCCTGTGTGATTGTCATTGCTCATTTGTGGTATTGTTAGCACATCATCTTGTAAGTGGACCAATGGTCATTGTGTGTGATGTTCACAAACCCAGACACGGCACTGCAGTCGTTACCATTGTCTCCCTGCCATGTTTTATGTGGGAATATGCCTTGCGGGACTTGAAACAATCAGACACTTATATTAACAGAGAAGATAACAGATGTGCTCTTCTCTTATTGTCTCTAGGGTTCTTTTAGATCATCAGAAACGACTACATGAACTTAAAAATATTTTCCCAAAAATGCTTAATGCAAGGAAGAGTTGTGTTTTCCACACATGGTATTTATCAAAGCAACCTTCAAGTATTGTAGACAGAAGGAAGGTGAAAACCTTTAAATAAGAGGCATTATAGGTACAAAAGTGTATTTTAATATGGGGACTTCTATGTCTATATGGAAATGAGGGGAAAGAAAGGGAGGGAATGGAGATTCAAGGCTTTTGCAAGACTGTAACATTTAATCTTTTGTCAAAGGCAAATAGTAGGTGCATATGTGCATGTGTCTGTGTTGTGTGTACTAAACTAAGGTTTTTTTATTTTATAAAACTTCATTATAAAAGCTTACAAATAAACATTACACATCAAAATTAACCTGACCCAAAGTCTGTACATCTCAACAAACTTCTAAAGAGCTAGGATAAAATACATTTTTTTTGAATCTGGAAAATTCCCATTTAACTTTACAAGACTTATTCCAGGTATACACATTCCCAATGTTCTAGGTGTAATTCAGTAGCATCCTTTATTAAATAGCTGCCAAGTTTTCATTTTAAATGGAGAGAATCTGGATTATTATTTCTGTTATAGCATGATGATGGAGTAGATTAATTCAAATACCTTTAAGATATACCAATTAATTTATTTTTTGATTTTCATTTACACTGGATGGTAAAGACAAAGACCAAAAAAGTTCATACCATATTCCCCAAGTAAATCTACTTATGCTTTCAAAATAAATGAGATCGAAACACAAGTCACTCTTCAACTCTTGAAGCAAGAGATTGCTAGCATTTTTGCTCCTGGGGAAGGTAACCCCCAAAAGACAACCCATAATTTTACAAAATGAGGACATAGTGCTAAGTTTGGTACAAAAGCATAAGGTGATGAGCTAAATATTGGATTAACTGATACTAAAGTTACATTTTTCTGATGCAATATAATCATAAAACAAGACAAAATGTATCAGGATATAAATTTATGTGTCTAGGAAGTAGAAAGAATGGATATATCTTCCTTAGAGGAAAAGAACGACATGAGACAAGCTTCATGCTACGACATGAGACAAGCTTCATGCTTTCTCCAGCTTTTTCACTGGTGGCATTTCACTGGTGTCTTGAGCAAAGCTTTGATCTGTAAACATGGCTGGAATAATCAGCCTAAGGTTATTTAGCCACCAAAAGTAGCTGACACCCCAAATTAAATTTGTAAGATTCCTTCCACTCCCATTGGGCTAGATTCCCTGGGCATGGATTGGGATATTTCTGTGTAAGATTAATATTCTGGAAGTCCAGCAAAGAATGGCTAGAGGTAGAAGGTGAAGCAAAACTC
This sequence comes from Ellobius talpinus, assembly GCA_001685095.1. Lineage (NCBI taxonomy): Eukaryota > Metazoa > Chordata > Mammalia > Rodentia > Cricetidae > Ellobius > Ellobius talpinus. The sequence goes on from LOJH01024905.1 coordinate 5,551, forward strand.
CTTTAAGTAATACAGTGCTGGGATTCTAACTTGGCAAGTTAAACTGAGCCTCTGGATGGGCAGCTGAGGCCCCCAGAGTCTGTTAGGACGTTGGGAGTAAGAGCCATATATTAGAATAAGGGCCAAACTCTCAATTAGAGAACACATTCAAATAGAGTGTTTCTTAGGCTTTACACCAATGAAGCCTAAAACCGATTATGATTAGGTTAAAATAACCTTCCAGGAAATTATCCAACTGCCATGTCTGTAAGAAATTGCCTTGATTAATGATTGGAAGGTCCAGCCCACTATAGGCAGAACCATCCGCAGGCCACTGGGCCTGAGCTGTAAAAGAAAGCTAGATGAGCATGATTTAGTAAGCAAGTGAAAAAACAGAGTTCCTCCATGTTTTTTGTCTCCAGGTTATTGCCTTGGGTTCCTGCTCTGACTTCCCTCAATGATGGAGTGTGACCTGGGGATTATAAAATGAGATAAATCCTTTACTCCACAGGCTGCTTTTGGCTCAGGATGTTTTATCATAGCAACAGAAACAAAATTAGAACAATATACACTATATAAAGGTTTGTATGTGTAAATTACAAATGTATAAATATAAGTGATGGGGTACTACATTGTAACTCAAAAACAACAAAAAGTCAATCAAAACAAACTCTAAAATGGCCAAGATTTAGTAGATAAAATTTTATAAGGATTTAAGAGAAATGATGATCAAAAGGAATTTACAACAGGGAAGCTCAATATGGAACAGAAAACACCGGGAATCAAAATTACTGAGAAAATGAAGATACCTGGGGAGGAAAAAGGCTTCTTTGGGTGGGTCTACTGTTCTATTGATCAGTAAAGAATTAGTGAACAAACAAACTGAATAAAATTACTGAAACCAAGGAATAGAGAGAAACAGGATGAATAAGAAAAGAACAGGGCCTCAAGATCTGTTGAAAATGCAGCTAAAGATACAAGAGCACTTAGAGGAGGCAGGAAGAGACAGGCAGAGAAGAAACTATTGGAAAACACTGATGTAGAATTTCTTACTCTAAGCAAAGAACAACTTCTAACTATGATGAGAAACAAAAGACATTGGGAGGAGGGTGGTGGGAAGGGATGGGTAAGAGAAACAGTGAAGAGAGGAGAAAGGGAAGGGAGAGAGAAATGATGCATCACATGTGTAGCAAGGACCAATGATGAGAATGCTGATGGACATCTCGCCAGGGAAATGGTAGTCAGTAGACAAGGAAAATGTCAGAGAGAAAAATAACATCCACCTTCTCTCAATTCAGTAAGCACTGAAGAAAGTCTTGGAAGTAAGAGTGCCAGTGGGCAAAGGTCTTGCTGTACAAACACAAGGACCTGCGTTTGGATTCCAAGAAATCACATAAGTCACAGTGGTGTGTTCCAGTCACAACAGTCAGGGAGGCAGAGATAGGAGGACATCTGGGGCTTGCTTGTCAGACTCTCCAGTTAAACTGGTAAACTTCTGGGCCAGCAACAGACTCTACTCAAAAGAATAAGGCAGATGGTGACAGAGGAAGACATTCAATGTCAATCTCTGATGTGCACAAGCACACACACACAGGCACACATACAGGCACATGCACACAGGCACACACACAGGCACACACACAAGCACACACACAAGCACACGTGCACAGACACACACACACAAGCACATGCACATAGTCACACATGCACAGGCACACGCATACAGGCACACACATACAGGCACACCTATAGGCACACATGCACAGGTGCACACACAGGCACTCACACAGACACACACACAGGCACACGTGCACAGGTACACACACAAGCACATAGGCACACACACAGGCACATGCTCACAAGCACACACACAGGTACACACACAGGCACTCACACAGGCACGAGCACAGGCACAGATACACACACAGATGCATGCATATGCACACAAGGCACACACAGACACAGGCACACACACAGGCACACACACATGCACACACAGGCACAGACACACAGATACACACACAGGTACACACACATGCACAAACACACCACAGACACACAGAGGCATACACACATAGCCATGCACACATAGGCACACACACATAACCACAGACACACAAACAAATAGGCACACACATAGGCACATGTAGGTGGAGACTTCTCGTTCATTTCCCGGCTGCCCAGACCCAAAATAATAACACAAGACTAGATTAATTATAATACTCTTTAGGCAATAGCTTAAGCATATTTCTAGCTAGCCCTTACATCTTAAATTAACCCATTCCTATTATTTTGTTTTTGCCATGAGGATCGTGGTTTACTGGTAAGGTTCCAGGTCATCTGTCTCCTTCAGCAGCTACATGACTCCACCTTCTTTCCTCCTCTATCTGCTTGGAATTCCCACCTCAATCTATTCTTCCCTGCCATAGGCCAAAACAACACACATACAGAAGGACTTTCCACACCAGACACACACACACACAGAGCCATGTGCATACAGGATTTATAAGTAAAAATTGAAAGGCTTCATTATTAACATATCTGTAACAGAGGGTATATACAAAGAGTTGAAGAATCAATGTGTTTAAAAATAATCTTGCCACACAGCACAACACATAACAAACCATACCTACTTAATATTAAACTTAACGGAAAATCTGTACAAATTTACTCTATAATGAAGAACAATGCATGTATGTTCATTTTCATGGCTGCTTACTTTCCCATGTCCCAGGTGACATTGCATTAGAGGTCCTAGCTCCTGCAGTAGTTTAAACAAGCAAACGAATGTGGAGCTTGTCTTAGATAGCTCTCCAATTGTTGTCATAGAACATCATGACCAGAAGCAGCCTGGGGGAGAAAAGGGTTTATTTTGCTTACATTACCAAATTGCAGCTCATTATATAGGGAAGTCAGGGAAGGAGATCCAGTTCCCAGAGCAGGAACTGAGGCAGGAGCCATGGAGGACACTGATTACAGGACTTGCTCAACCTGCTCTTGTATCCTCCAGGGCCCCTTCTCAGGCACTATCTCCATGGCTAGGCCCATACATCAACCATTAATTCAAAAACTACCCTATAGGCTTACCTACAGGCCAACTAAGTGTGGGAAATTTCTCACTTAAGGTTTCTTCTTCCCAAATGACCATATTTTATGTAAATTCAACAGAAAATCCAATCATCATGGCATTTAAAGATCAAAATATTAAAAGCCAACTCATGAATTTGCACTTTATAGTAATACATTTCAAAAACTACATAAAAAGCTACCAGAGTCTATAAATGATTTAATAAAGTCATAGAACATGAAGTTAATATTTAAAATTACTTGTATTTATATATTATCACAAAATCCTTTGAAAATAAAATTTTAGAGCCAGAAATAAGCATATGAAAATCCACAAAGTAAGTAGAAATGCATTTTGAAACTTATGTTCAAGACCTTAATTCTAAAAAGGATAGCAAAAAAAAATTTTTTTTAAGACAGTGTTTCTCCATGTAGTCCTGGCTGTCCTGGAACTCACTCTATAGACCAGGCTGGCTTCAAACTTTCAGAGATCTGTGGTGATATTTTGCTTGTAATCTAACAAATAAAGCTTACCTGAAGATCAGAGTGTGGACCGAGCCACACTAGTTAGCCATACAGGCCAGGCAGTGGTGGCACACACCTTCAATCTCAGCACTCAGGAGATAGAAACAGATGAACCTCGGTGAGTTCAAGGCCACCCTGGGGTACACGAGATTGAAGCAGTCTAAAAGAGAAACAGAGCCAAGTGGTGGTGGCTCACACCTTTAATCCCAGTACTTGATAATCACATGTCTTTTATCCCAACCCTAGGGAGGTGGAGACAGGAAGGGATATGGCTGGGAAGAGAGAAGAATATAAGGTGGGAGGAGACAGGAGTTCAAGGCATTTGGTCTGAGATTTCATAGAGAAAGCATTCCGTCTGAGGACCTGTAGAGACAGGATACCCCATTAGGTCTGAGGATTTTGTTGAGGTAACAACTAGTGTCTGGCTGCTCTGCCTCTCTGATCTTTCAACTTCCACCTCCTAATATCTGACTCCAGGTTTTTATAAATAAGACCAATTAGAGTTTGCACTTAGAGATATGCCTGCCTTTGCCTCCTAAGTGGGGTGCTGTGATCACAGGTATGTGCAACCACCACCTGGTGTGAAAGTTTTTTTTAATATACTAAAATGAGGCATATAGTAGTTAACTAAAAATAAAACCCAAATAGAGGATATTTGTTCCTTGTTCACAGAGACTTGGTCAGTACTATAGGTATGTCACTTCTCCCCATGTCTGATTACAAATATCCCAGTTCCCATTAACATTACAATGGGTACCTTCTCCTTTTGGAGGAAATAGCCAATTCTGTAAGTTTTGTAGAAGGGAAGAGGGTCTAGAAGAAAAAAAATTATAAAAGATCAAGGTCGAAGGAGCTAGAGGACTGGGTTTTAAAGCTATGGTGATCAAGACAGCTCATTATTGGCATAAGGTTAAAATCTACCTGGAACCAAAGCTTATAAAACTGTTGAGCACAGAGTAACCCTTACCCTCTCTGGGGCTCCCTTTCTTCTCTCTCCATTTCCCACAGTAAGAGCTGATTAACACACTTGCTATAGGCCAGTTTCTTTTATTACACCCAGCTTGTCTTAACTAACCTATGTAGCAACAGAAAGGTCTGTGTTTTGTAAATGAAGAAACAGTGTTTACTGAATTCTAAACTGCTTCTCTGATGACAGGACTACACTTTCAATTAAATACTTTCTAAAGACAACACTCTACCCATCAGAAAGAGGCTGGTCATCATTGTGAAAACATTCTGAGGTCCACTACTCTCATCTGAGCATTTGGTATTTCTTGCCTCACTATTTTTCTGGCTCCAGACTCCTTAGGCACACTTACAGGCATGGAAGTCTTGGAACAATGGCTCAAGGGAGCTGTGTTTTAATTAGCAAAATTGAAGCCAGTGTGGTCAGCTCTCCGGATTCCAACACACCCACTCTTTTCTTATCTTCTTTGCAGTGTAGTTTAAAATGTGCTGATTGAGAATTGGACTGCTGACGGTTGCACCAACCTACCCATCGAAAGGAAGGAGGCAGTGGGGAACACTTAGGAAGAACATAAAGATATTCCTTTCCATTTTTTTAAAGCCTTTACTGGCAGTAAGAGAGTGAGAAAGAGGAGAGATGGTCCAAAGGGGCCTTGTGCTTCATGACTTTAAAGGTACTTAGTGTGGGTTAGAAGTTATTTCTCTTTTTTGCTTCTCTAAATAGGGATAGACAAATTATCTTGAAAACAAAGGGAAATTCAGTTTCAGTGTCTGATTCAGTGTAAGCCTTGGAAATTTTGTTCTTTGGATACTTGTTTCATCAGAACAGTTTGGATGTGTGTGTGAAATAGTTAGTTTTCAAGTTCACCACTTTAATGAAAAAGTTCAACTTTTTTCTCTATGAAGAGCCAGTTTAGATAAAACTTTGAGTTTATTTTAATAGATCTTTTTCAAGAACATTTTGATGAAAAGACACATACATACTTTATTAGGATGGCTATCTGCTTGACAAAATTAAACAAGTAGCTTTAGAGTTTTGTGGGAAAAATCTGACCTAGTCTATTAAGTTAGCTCAAGTAGTAATGACAGCCTATGGTGCTAAAAGTGACCTCAAAATAAACTCAAGTTTAGGTAATGCTTATCATCTTAGGTTAGGGAGGAAAATTTTTCATGGCAAGAAATCAACTTAAACAATATGCTAAAAGTAAGTTTAAAAATCTTGCTATGATTTTTCCTCAAAAAGTCAACTTATTATCTATCTATCTATCTATCTATCTATCTATCTATCTATCTATCTATNNNNTCTATCTATCTATCTATCTATCTATCTATCTATCTATCATCTATCATCAGTCACCTATCATCATCATCTGCTATCATCTACCTATTGATACTAGCATAATTATTGTTAAATTACAAATTTTATTAATAGTGAAATGAGATTTATGTGTGGGGAAGAGAGACAAAGCCATTTGTCATAAAATATTAGAACATCAGTTTCTCTTATAATTTTGGTTGTGAGTCTAGATTTTAATGGCTGAGTTATCTCTCCAACCAGAACATCAGTTTCTCATAACTTAGAATTAATATTATTATATTGATATTATACCTTTTAATGGAAAACCTGATAAATTCTTCAAGTTTCTGGTCAACATTAAATGATGTGTGTAGTTTGTAGTGTCTATTTTCAGAAACTGTTGCATTTAGTCCTATTTTATATTTTTGATTACAAATTTGATTACTTTATTAAATGTTGAACACAAAAACCTAATTATTATAAGCTTACATTAAACCAAGTTCGTAACAGAATTAACTAGAAATCATAAAAATCATGCTAAGTATAATGGGTATACTTATTTTTTTCTTTTGATAGATTATTTAATTCTCATAAGGAGTGATGATAGGAGAGAAAGTACCTGGTCCCTGCTCTAGAGGCCCGCCACTGAAAATGCAAATCTACCTCCCTCTTCCTGAAGCTGCTCATTTCCTGTGCTCTGCAGGATGTTTTTCAAATCATTTTGTTCAACTTCAAACAAGGGAGTGTGTGTTCTCTACAGCCTGTAGAGGGGGTGTGAGTGGTCCCTGCCCCTGCCTTTGTTCCATGTGGTGTCTGACTCTGGAGACTGGGGCTTGTGCTGTGGATTGATGGGTTCCTGGCAATTGTTCACAAATGAGTCTCTGCCCTTTAAGTGTTCTCTTCTTATTCCATGGGCTTGTTACTGTGCCAAATTGACATTACCTTACAAGAAATAGGATTAAAAGTTTGCTCTTTATTGGGTCTTCAAAGATTAAAGGGAAACACTAAGTTGAAACAAGGAATGGTAAGATTTTAGCTTATTTTATGAGCTCTTATGAATAGTAACACTCCTGCACCCATTAAAGGACACATTAACATGATGAAAAGTTTCAATCATTTTTAAATGGAAAGTCGTTTTTGCTTAAGTATTTTTTTTCTTCCGGCATGTATACAGCCACCTCACTTCCCATTGGTTGACTTATAAAGAATTAAATATACACTTATGGTATAAATTGAGGAATGTATTGCAGCTGTGGTAGATACTGCTGACTCAGCAGCCCTTCCCTTTGACAACTTTCGCTGGCAAAAATAAAAAAGTTTGGATTTTCATACCTCAGATAGACTTCTCGAAATAGATTCTTTGAAACACTAATCCATTGCCAGAGGGAGCAAGACTCCTCAGTCGTCCTCTCACAAGGTCAGCGGGCCTGGAATGCAGGTCGGGTAAGGAACGCTACTGACAAAGCCAGGCTTAACTTAGTCTGAAGGCCAAGGGCATCCAGCCAACAAAACACCACAGGAAGGATGCCCTGCGGAAACAGAACTACATGGGTAGGCTTTCACAACAAAGATTTTTATGGAACAGGTCCAAAAACATCTTCTGTAAGAGGAAATGAAAGAGGAAATAACTTGTTATTCAAAAGGGGTGAGAGGGTTGGGGTGAAAGTTGACAGGACTGAAAGACAGGAAAGGGACCAAGCTGTGAAAGTAAGGAATGGCAGAGAGGGGAACGGAGAAGATGGAGTGAGAAGTGGAAATAAGCTCGCAAAGAGAAAGAGGAAATGGGGATCATTTGGAAGGTAAACACACCATAATGGAAAGGGCAGCCTTGCCAAGAATAACAACATCAAGATAATTAAAGGAAAAAGCTAACATGGATGTGAGGGAAGAGAGAAAACGCTGAGCAGTGCTTAAGTACAAGAACATTACAACGCAGCATTTCATCACTGACAACATAAACAGGAAAAGAAAGAATGAGCCCTGCAGCCATGTGCGATACTGTTGAGTCAGGCACAGGCAGATGACTGGGTGGGGTGAGAATTATAACCCTAGCTGTTTCTCTCTCTTGATTGCGTGTGTTCTCTATATGTGTCAGGAGGCCACAATACCAGAATGTTTTATTAGTCTCCTGAATTGTATAAGTTTGTAGTGCTAATGTCTGTAATTTAGTGGGTTATAAAACCATATCATATATCCATTTTATATAGAAGACTTTCTTGGACTGTTTTCATGTTAATAATGGACTGTCTGAGAGACAATGTTAGATGATTTGGCTTCTACTGACTACTGCACCGACCACACACAATATCCACTCCTGTTCTGTGAGCAGTTAGCATCAAGTGCTTTGTGCTTCAGCATCCCACAACATTTTCCCCAGAATAAAAATGTCCAGAAGACAGAGATATTCTAGGAGACAGGAGTCATAAAGCCCACAGGCAAATCAAATTTCAGTTTTTTCTTTTTTTAACTGAAGAAGCCTAAATAGGACTTCTAAATTGACTAAGTAAAAGTGATATTAGGATCTCCATCTACCCAAAATAACATTTATACATACTTTTTAATAATTTTTCTATTTGGTTAAATTCACAAATATGTTTTTTAAAATTAATATTTATTTATACATTTTTCTTGAAGAGTGTTTTTTTCTGCATTAGATTCATAATTCTAAGAGTATATTACTTCAAAAATGTGTATAAATACATTAAGTCCCAGGAACTGTGTGTGCCTAATCAAACAGTCTATTGTTTTATTTTTTCTCCTTGGCTAACTTTATAAGTATAATCTCATTTGGCTTTTCATATTATTATTAAATTATTTTTCTTGGGCATAATATTGATTTTTATAATAATTAATAAAATAATAGAAATTTACATATTTCCCAGTTGGTGACACATATATTAAGAGAGAATTTTAGCCTTCATCCTGTCACCATTCTAAGAGCCTGAGGCTTCAGTGTTGTAATCTACATGAGCTTAAGATGTATAGGAAGAATGGCAACCCTTGGATGGATGAACTTCTTTTAAACACACTGGACATACTGGGCTTATAAGGCAGAAGGGTTCATGGAGCCTGAGACACTGTGTGACAGAGGCATGAGCCAAGGAGGAAGGCGGCAAAAGACAGGCTACTGTCTAGTGAGGTTGGCAGACGTATCAAAGAAAATTAAGTAAATGAATAAAGTAAATAAACAACTAGCAGGAGTAGAGTCTTGAAATTGAGAAACAGTAATTTAGTCCCACTAGAAGAAAGGACTATTGAAGAGAGACTGGCATCCAATTATAAGCAAACAGAAGAGGTGTCCACAGAGTGTAGCCTGGTGCAACTTTTCAGTCAGTATAACAGAGGCCCATTAAAGAATCTCAGTGGGATTGTTACTTGATTTGTGGTTGAGAATGTAATTCTTAACAGTCTCTCTCTCTCCTCCTTCTTTCTCTCTCTCTCTCTCTCTGACTCTTTCTTAGCATTTTAGATTTACGTTTGTTTTTATTTAGGTTTAATGTTAATTCCATGTTGTGTTTCAGTAAGAACAATTTGGATTCTCTATCTGTGGCTCTAGTCAAATATCTGCTAGTACAAATTAGCTTCATGTTACACATACTGAGCAAGTGAAAGAGAAGGAGCAGAGGAGGAAGGAGGGAGCAGAAATGGAGCTGAACATGCATGTAGGCTTCCATACCACCTAGCATGCTTTGCGGGGAGGGGAAGCAAGAATGAGAATGAGCAGCCACAGAGGATTGAACTGTCACTAGCACCAAGCTTCTCGGCAACACTTTAGCAGAGTTCCAAACATTTTTTACAGCATGACCGTTGCAACAAACATGATCTCAAGAGACTTTTAAAATCATCTTCAAAAGTATAACCTTGCCCTCAATTTTGCTTCATGGTACCATGACAGAGAAATATAAGATTCAAAACCCTGAGAAAATTCAGAATAGCCATTCTAACTGTATAGATGTTCACTGAGATGTATAATTTGGGACTTGGGGAGAATTTGAGTGACTTCATGAAGTAGGTGTGTGATATTATGTGTGGGTTAATCAGAATGCAGTTATTTACTTACTTATTTTAAAGAAGCATTAGTAAAGAACAAACACAAAACAGAGCACAATGGAACTAACTACTTCCCACCTAGAAAGAACTTGAGAAAACAAATCTGCAAAACTGTTGCAATGTCTTTTAGGAGAGGGGAAATGGAACCTGGTGCAAGGTTAAGCAGTAGATGCACATAGTACACACGCTAAATTATGAACCTATGGAAAATTAAACTCTAAGCTGAACATTCTTATGTCACACTTGCTTCTCTCTTTTAGAAAAGGCTGCTTCAAGCTAATTCATTCATCAATGAGCTTCATCCTTAAATTTAATCAGATGCTGTGTTTTCTTGTACATAGTAGTCACTCAATATTTGCTGGATACATCAAATTAAAAATAAAGCAGATTTGTGTATGTATGTGTGTGTGCACGAGAGAGACAGAGTTAAATTTTCATTTCTTGTAAATATTAAATTATAGGAATATAGACACATGCTTAAAATTCTCTGGAATGTTGAGTTATATCAAATCCAAGTTATATCTTTCTTTCAAGTAAGTCCATAGCAGAGAGAAGAGAGATAGGTGTGCCTCTGGACACAAAAACAGTGTAAAAAATCTGCTGTTTTCTCACTGTGCAAGAGAAAGGTGACTTGTAAAGGCAGAGATGAGCAGACAGTTGGGCTCAGCCCATCTCTAAAGCATCGCAGCATTCTAGAAGTACACCTTTTCCCTCAGTTCCTTTAGGATCACTTGACAAAATTCAAACTGCTTCCTTTCTTCGGACAGACTTTCATTGGTGTCATGATCTCACTTCAGTAAGATGTCATGAGAGAAAAAGTTTTCGTAGAGGCATTTCTTCCTTTGGCTTCAGAGGGTGATTAGTTGCCAGGATGCTTGAGGGAATGTCTGTGGAAATGGCAATTACCTCTGAACAACATCTTAAACACATCCTTGTTTTATGGGTTGTGTTTGGAATCCACTTCCTCATACTGTGGGCTCTGTTTGTATTGAAAATTACCTTTGGGGTTTCATACTTCACGAGCTTATCACAGTCTACTTTCCCTTTGATTGCATGCAAAATTTGAGGTGATTGTTTTAACAACATCTAAGTAAAAATTACCAACAAAATACCTTTTTCTCTATCAGATATGACTTTTTTTCTGGATCTATTTAGGGATTAGTAGATCACTAGCTATCTCAAACACAAAAACACTGACGTGGAGGGGTAAGCCATTGGCACACCGTCCTCTTTCTTAACAGGCCCCTTCCTGTGATCCAGAGGAAAAGAGAGTGGCACCTGGAGTTTTCCTCCCCCATCCCAAGGCAGGGCTGAACGACTTAACTACCAAGTTTCAAGAGTGAAGGAAAAAAGCATTGGGCTAGTTTCCCGTTGCTGCTGTTAAGGCATAGTGACTGAAAATGACACAGATTCATTCTTTCCAGTTATGGAGGTCAGATATCTAAAATCTGTTCATGTTCAACAAGACTTGGCTCCCTTGGGACACTTTGGAAAATCCACTTCCTTGCCTTTCCTAGCTTCTAGAACTGCAAACGGTACGTTCTTGGGTTCATAGTCCTTCCCTCCATCTCCTTGCTGACTAGCACCTCAGCATTTACACTGTCTGCTGTGCTTCTCTCTGCTTCCCTCTGCTCTCCCAGGAGACATTCTTTTCTTCTGTGGAACACCCATTGCCCTTTACCTTCTCCTTGTGATTTCATTTTGGACAAAACTAGACAACTCACTATAATCTCAGCCCAAGATCTTTTTTTGTTTATAACATGATAATTTCTCTCTTGCTGTAAAAGATTCCATAGATCAAGATGCAGATACCTGTGTACAACCTTTATCCACTTATCACAACATGTTCTGGCCTTTTATCACATGGGTAGGGAATGACAACATTTATCCACCTGTCACAGCATGTTCTGACCTTTTATCACATGGGTGGGGTAGGATAACCTTTATCCACCTGTCACAACATGTTCTGACCTTTTATCACATGGGTAGGGTAGGATAACCTTTATCCACCTGTCACAACATGTTCTGGCCTTTTATCACATGGGTGGGGTAGGATAACCTTTATCTACCTGTCACAACATTTTCTGGCCTTTTATCACAGGGGTGGGGTAGGATAACCTTTATCCACCTGTCACAACATGCTCTGACCTTTTATCACATGGGTAGGGTAGGATAACCTTTATCCACCTGTCACAA
>LOJH01024906.1:0-18947 GCA_001685095.1 Ellobius talpinus
GCCTATCAAAAGGCCAAGGCAGTTTCTTTATTAACCAATGAAAGTAACAAATAAACAGATGACCCTCCTCCATCAGACATGACTAAAGACTGAACCCGTAATGTATCTGGATTTATCTGAGGCAGTCAGATAATCTTAGGTGAGCTTCTTTACCTCAGCTAAAAGCTTCTGTCTTTACCAAGAGTCCATTCTTTTATCGGATACCTGTACATATGGAGAAGGAACACCATCCCATACTGCTTGTATACAAATATCCCAGCATCCCTCGGGACCAATGCCAAAGAGTACAGAAACCTTAGATCCTGCTTAAGTTGTGGTAGCTCATTTTATAGGCAAGTAAGCAAATGTAGGGCTCATGTGCCCAGTCACTTCTAAATCTGACAGATTTGTGGGTAATTTTTATGGCCCTGGTTAATTTTAATTCTGGAGGCACTGGAGAGTATCTGGTCTGTTTTGACTCAGATCTGAATCGAATCTTTCTTTACCACCTTCTGTTTGTGTGACTTCTGTACCTAACTTGATTCACCTGTATCTCATTTTGTCATATGATATAATGAAGATAAAATCCATTTGAAAAAGTCACACTAAGATTTAAATGATATGCAGTATAATGCCTGTCTCATAATATGTAGTCAATAAAAAAATCCCTGTTACTTATCACCTTGATTTTGGGGGGAGTAGTTTGGTAACATGTATTAAAATATAGGTTTCACGTACCTTAGGACTTGGCAGTTCAGCTCACGGTAGGAGACCGGGCCCTGCAGGTGAAGTACAGATAGATGCAGCTTCAGGCAGGCAGCTCACCATTGGTTATGTGGGCCTTAACACATGTTCAGCGGAGCAAGGAAGATGCAGTGATCTTCAGCAGTAATGCTGTCCTATGGCAGCCTTCTAGAAGTATCTAACTATACCTGTTTTGTCATAACAGGAAAGCTAACAACGGGCTCGAGTTAAACACAGTGGTTAAGAACACTTGCTGCTCTTCCAGAGGACCCATTTCCATTCCCAGCACCCAGTTGGGTTGCTCACAACTGCCCCTAACTCTAGCTTTAAAGGATCAACACTTCTGGCTTCCATGGGCATTGCACTCACGTGCCTATACCCTCATGCACGCACACACACACACTTGTACATAATTAAAGAAATAATTAAATCTTTAAAAAGAAAGACAGCAACGCTGAAAATGAGAGTTAATGGTTTGTTTAGTGTGTATTACATGTTAGTCCCAGCCTTAACTAGTTCGTCTCTGTGATGTGTTGTGGTGACGCATACAGTACCGTCCATATTTACAGAGCTCTAGTAACACATCTCACAGGAACAGCAGCATGACAAAGATGGTCACATAATTGGTGACTGAATCCAGATTTGAACAGACGTTGGTTTGATTGGGCTGCTAATTAGTCAAATCTGCAACTTGCATCTGTGGGGGTTTAAAATCAGCCCTCAAACAAAGCAAAGCAAACAAAGAACTAATGTTGCAATTCGGAGTCAGGCTCTCTCTGACTATGAAGAGGACAGCAGGCGAGGCTGAGAGCAACTGGTCCCTGTGTGTTCTCCTGGCCTTATGTCCCTTGTATGGGGTCAGCTTACCGAAAACAAGTCAGTCTTGCACAGTGATGGCTGGACAATTGCTGGTGCCCCCTCAGCACTCGCCCGAGTCTCCGTGTACATCTGTGAATTGTACGTCCCCTTTGGAAGACGTTTATGAAGAAACTTAATTGGTTGGTAGGGGGAGGGCAATGGGGAAAGGTAGCAAATGAGGGCAGAGTATAATGGCACACGTGTATCAGGATGGCATGACGAAATACATCACTTTGCTAACTTCAAATTGAATTTTAAGTGCTGGCCTTTAATCCCAGAACTTGGGAGGCAGAGGCAGGTGATCTCTGTCAGTTTAAGACAAGCCTGGTCTACATGACAAAGCTCAGTCAGGGTTACATAATGAAACTGTCTAAAATAAACAGTAATAATAATAATAATATTACACCTACATTTTCTTACAGTTAATGACTAGATATAGGTTTCTTCTACCTTCTCCTGAAGGAAGTTGAACTTCTGAGGTGGCCATAGACTATAATAAGTACAGGAGGGAGAGAGGAGGGAAAAGCTTGGATTTTGTTTTGATATTTCCAAGACGTTCCCTCATCTGCTTTTGATCCTGCTCCAAAAGGACTGTTTTTATCATAGCACATGTATATGGTAATGCAACCCTCATCAACCCTTAGGCAGGCGCAAGGACTGAGTTCATCCATTCTGACTTGCTGCCTTCTGAATTGGGGGGGTCCCTCATCTTTCCCTGGGACATCAGAGTCTTGGTGATCCTTCACTCTCCACCAGCATCGACAGAGTGGGTGGGAACTTGTTTGTGCCCCAGATTGTGTGTTTGCAAATGTTCATTGGTTACTTCCTCTGACTTCTAATCCTCTCTGCCTGCTAAGGCATCAAGCAGCTAAAACTGCTTCCATTTGATGACCGAAAAGATTGAGAAAGGCCTGGAAAGTAAAAGAGTCTGCCCAAAGCATCATGGGAGCACAGCAGAGCCAGACAAATCAATTCAGCAAGTCCAGGCTGCCTGGGAGGATCCCCCTCAGTGTGTGTGTGTGGCCCTCAGGCTGCATGGGTGTCTTCTGACCTCAGCTTGCATTCTGAGACAGCTGCAAGCTGGAAGACAGGCCAGACATGCAAGTGAGGAGGACCCTGGCTTTCTTCAGAACGATGAAATTCAGTCTCACAGTTTAAATGCTTGTCCCAAAAATATTTCAAAATGTGAAACACATACAAGCCAAATGACAAAAATGTTTTTTTTAAAAAACAAAAACATGGGCTGGCTTCTTGTCATCCACCACACTGGCTGCTTCCCTGTCTGTTCAGCCAGTAAATTATTCCTTCTGATCTTCATTTCTGATGACATCCAGATGGCCTGAAAGTCAGTCTTGCCTGTGTGAGAAGTTCTCTGGGAAGTTAGGAGTGAGTCGCCGTGGTGTTTGGAGGGTGTGGGTGAGAAATGAGTGGGGTGGCAAGAGGTTGTTGTCCCCAACACTATAACCAACGTTTAGATAGTCACAGTGTGTGCTCGCCTGGGGTAGAGCTGCTCTTTCTTAAATGGAGATGTGTAGTTCCCCCTTAATGTAGGCTACTGGTCGGAGCCAAATTTGCTAATGTTCACTTTTCTTCCTCTAACCCCCAAGTCCTCTGGAACGAAAGCATGACAGCAATGTCCTCAAAGCCATGCTGTCATCGACTCACAGTAGGTCCTGCAGCTTCAAGGTCCTGTTGTTGTGAATTATGGAATTTAAGGCGTATTCGGTAGAATACAAACTTCCATGACAAATTAATAAAGCCAATGACTCAGAATATTCGCATAATTTTTATTTCTCACTATCACTTACCAGACTTTCGATAAACAATAGCCCTCTTCTTTTTCACAGTAAAAGGAGCAACATTAGCCTCTGGTGCTGTCTGTTTGATCATACGTGATTTCTCTGATTGCCCCATTTAGACCTTGTAAGATAGAATGATTGTGTATTTATTTTATTTTAACTTTTTGTTATTTTATTATCATATAAGTCTCACTATGTAACCCTGTCTGGAACTTGCTGTGTAGACCAGGTTGACCTTGAACTCACAGAGACCTCCCTATTTCTGCCTCCTGAGTTCTGGGACTAAAGTCATGGGCCATCATACCCAGCAACCATCTATACTTTATAGAAACAGAAACAGAGGTTCACTGAAAGAGTTTAAGCAAATTCCCCAAAGCTGAAAACAAAAAACAAACAACAAACAAACAAAAACTCTGTGGCTTTCTACTCTGCTCCATTGTCCCCTAGTTATAACCCTCCCCAGAGGGTGTCATTCTACCAGTGAACCACAGAGAGAAGTTTGAGGCATGGGAACCCAGATTCTTAAGTAGGTGTGTCTATGGGCAGCCTTCTCTCAGGGAGATGCCACTGGTTGGTCTTATGCTGCTCAGATTAAGACCACCTTCTCGACCCACTGGCCCCAACTGGTACAGACAGTCACTGGAAATAGTCCCGTGCCCTGGCCAAGGAGAAGGTGCCATCTGTCATCTTCATGAATGAGTCATGTGCCCTTGGTACCTAGCACTTTGACAGTGAGAAGGCTGAGGACCAGGGCGTGCAGAGTACCATGTTGTAAACTCTGAACCAACTGTATGGCTTCCGGTCCAAGGCTCAAGGACAAGTAGTATGATGGTCAGTCCGGACACAGCTCTCGTCCTTTAGGCCACCTGACCCACAAGGCTGAATTCCTGATGCCCAACATGGAGCCCAGGTTCAAATCATGCTCACCCGCTCCTAGAAGATGACTGTCAGTCCTGACGTGAATTGTGAGCAACTGGCCTACTACACTGGTGACCCCAGTCCCTGCAGCTCACACCGTGGGTTATGAGCCTACTGGAATGGCCATTGCTCGGGAGCCTGTTAGAAATAGATCTCATGCCAGAACTTAAGTCTAGCATCAACACCTGTGTCTTTATGAGGTCCTTAGAGAATCCACCTGCCCAGTTAGTCTGAGGTGTGTCACTGCCAGGATAAGTGAAGTGGCTTTTCTCACTAGCAGAGTCCCTGTTCCAGAAAAAGCCATCTGTCCCACTCTACTGGCTCCAAGGTCCCTCTTCGCTCTGATTAGAACCAAGACTCTCTCCTGTGGGTGGGAAGATGCGTTTCTTCATGTGGTAGAACAGGACAGCATTGTATTCTGGCAACTAAATTGCCACCATTACCGGTGTGATTTCCATGAAGCCCTCTTTTTAAGACTGAGCTCTTAAGACAGCCACATCACTCTTTCTCCAATACATACAGACATACACATATGTACACATGCACATGCCACCCACATCGACAACAGCCATGTAAACACCCCCGGGAGAGGGGAGAGATAACCACAAATCTGTTGTGTGTTCACCGTGGGCCAGGTCTTTCAGTACATGCCTTACTTGCAGACCAGACAGAACACAGACGATAATTAGGCTATTGTTAGCATGTGTCAATTGCTAGCCAGGCTTCATTAGCTAGGACCTCTGTGTGGTTAATGGATCTAGAACTGGTGTTTTTAATGATGGCTTCATTAAAGCGATTAAATGATGAGCTCCTAAAATGTTAAGTCATAAAAGATTAATTAAGTTATACTAATTAGCATTTTCATGTTTATACTATCATCTTAAAAGTCAATTTCCAAGTAACCTCAGATGCTCAAGAAGTCCTGTAGCTTAGCCATTGCATGCGTCTTACCCTGATGTTAGCTGCTTGAAGGGGACTTGTTTACTCAAAGGTGGCTTCCTGGAGTTGGAGACCATACTACACATCCTGCAATTTAGACAGTTTTCCTTCACCAGTCTTTCACAACAATCCTCTCTCTTGTTTTAAATAAAGTTCTGCAGAGCTGGCCTTCTGTACGAACGTGGTTTCCTTGGCCTGTCCGTGTGCTCTAGTCCCGTTGCTGTGTTTACTGGCTGGGCGGTGGGGGGATGGGCTAAAGTTTCTGTTAAGGTCTTTAGCATCTCAGCTTTATCTCCATGAAACATCAGAGCACTGAGCTTGAAGAGGTTCTCATTTCCCTTCCACCTTCCAGCAATATTTTCGTGCCTCCGAGAGAAGGGTTGCCGAAAGAAAGCCTCGGCTAGGATTTGGCTGCCTCACTGAGTCTCTCTCAGCCGGGCTTCTTCGACGTCTATATTTCCGGTGTCACCTCTGCTGCTAGAGGCATGGCTTATGTCAGACACCAGCTCAGCCACCAGGCAGGAGGCATGACAGATGGGTGGTGATCGCTGAACAAAGGATTCTGTTTACCCGACCATAGTGTGGCTTCAAAAGAGGGTCTGAGCCTCTGTGTGGATTGCATTGTCAATATTCTCTTTCATTTTTCAAATTTTTTATCATATGTCTAGGATAACTCAGAATGTAAAATGTGCCGATTGTGGGAAAGTTATAAACCAATCGATGGCATAGGAGAGTGACTGTGTCAAAATTTTTAAGAAAACATATGCAATAATATGAGCTTTGAAGTTAAATTTATTAATTAATAATATAATTAATAAATTACTAATTTATTTATTAGTGCTTCTTACTAACTAATGACTCTGGGTGTAACAAAATTTTCTCAAACTCTGACTTCAAATACCTTTTTTTTCCCTTTCAAGACAGGGTTTCTGGAGGTAACAGCGCTGGCTGTCCTGGAACTCACTCAGTAGACCAGGCTGGCCTTGAACTCACAGAGATCCCTCTGTCTCTGCCTCCCAAATGCTGAGATTAAAGGTGTGTACCACTACTGTAGGGCTCAAATATCTTAAAAGGGTATAGTAATATCTGCTTTATAGAGTTGTACTCAGCGTTCACAATAATCCCCTAGAAAATAGAAAGATGCTCATTAAATATCAGCTATTGATTTCACAACTAGAATCGTGGTTGCTTAGTGCCAGCTTGTGAGCCTGTGTGCTCACTGTAAGATAATCACATTTTTCATGTTTAACCTTACATCATGTTTTCTTTTAAGTAAACAATCTCAACGAAAGTTGGTAATTGTCATTTCACATTTAGTAAAACCAAACCAACACAGCCACCCATATTTTACCTATCTCATTTGTCTGATCTCTGAATTCAGTATACTGGGGCACTGGGTTAAGACATTGTGATTGTACTATTTGACTATCAGATGAACTTTGTTACCCTCTCAAGTCATTTTCATGAGGGCGGTGGTACTCCACCTCACGCCACAGCCAGCTGCTGTCTTATGGTAACTCAGATCACACTCACTCAGTGTGTATGCGGGGTCGGAGCGAGGCGTGCAAATCACACTCAGTGTGTGCGCAGGGTCGGAGCGAGGAGTGCAGAGCACACTCAGTGTGTGTGTGGTGTTGGAGCGAGGCGTGCAGATAGCACAAGCACTCAGAGTGGTTCCCATCCTCGCGTCATCCCCCAAATTTTTAGAGTCAGACATAGCCATGCAATCCAGTCATATATACAGACGATACGGTCTGGGTCCCACAACCAAACTGCCTGGGTTCAGGGATGTGATGCCCTGTCGGTTAGCTATGTGACTTCTGCTGGCTAGAAAGAAACTTAATCTTTTTTGATCTCAATCTCTTCACCTTTTACATCTCACAAACAACAGTACCCTCCCACTAGGACACTTGTGAACAGTTAGTTAAATATGACTTATAAATATTAAGTATAATATCTCAGAGCTGGGAAGCAGTCAGTAAACAATGCCTCTCCCTCCCCCAAAATACCAGCAAACAAACCAAGTAATTCTCCATAGCCAGAGAGCCTTCCGATCTGACACACCACCCCCAATACCATCCTCTGGCCCTTCCACTTCACCACGTGATTTTCAGCACGATAATCAGCGTTTCCCTCATTTATAACCTGCCCACCCCACACAGCCGTTTATTGTTGGTTCCCAATAAGTTACGATGCACACATTACTTAATACTGCGCCTGACTCAATAGTTACCCAATAAATGCTTTCCCTACTCCCCTCCTCTGATGAAGCCATGTTCCACAGAGCCCACCTCTGTACTTTGTACCTGGCAGTCATTAGCAGGTGTTTATTGCGGCCCTACCCCTGTGTCTCCCTGCCTTCCACCTGCATTCCCCATAGCTACTTTGCGAGGAAGCGATAAACTAAACTGCCCAAGTGAACTGGGTCCGTTGCTATTCCTCGGCTTCAGCTGATTAGGGTCCTGCTAGATGCCTCTGATGACGTGGTAACTATCACGAAGGAGGTTGGATTCAGGCAGCTTCTGGTATCTTGTCACCGTCGTGAGTCCAGCCCATGCTATCAAAGGAGTGCTATGCTCCTGTATTCAATCTCTCTCCTCAGAATTTCCCATCTTCACTTCCTCCTTTATATGATTCTTAGATTACCAACTCATGAGGCCAACATGGGCATCACCAGAGAACCTGACATGCCTGAGGGAAATTTGCGAGACCTATATTTTGGTTTACACAGATGCATCAAGTTAAATAAATCCTGTGTTCTCAAAACCATCAACGGCCACAGTAAAGCAACACCCTTTAAGGGCTGGCTTGAAGCGAGACAGTATTTTAGCTTTGCTCCTGGATTGAAGGAAATGAAGGAATGGATGACTGCAGAATAAATTACTAAAATGTCCTTAAATATAAAATGCAACAATAAAAATCTGGACCTCACACATTCTATATGGGGTTGGGTTGACTGGCAAGACCAAGGCTGTAGAAATATCCATGGGAGTTCTCCAGCAGCTCACATCTCTATTCCATCTGCTCTGCTCCCAGAGGCTCTGCTCTCACTAAGAAGGACATCTATATCTTCTGTATTCTTGACATTCCCCCCTCCATTTTCATATGCATGTGGTATCTACATGCTTGTGTGTATGTGTGTGTGTGTGTGTGAGAGAGAGAGAGAGAATTCATGCACACTCATGTGGGTATGAGTTTTTCTGCGTATCCCTGGATTTTCTGGAGCTCATTATGTAGACCAGGCTGACCTCAGACTCACAGAGATCTACTTGCCTCTGCCACTGAGTGCTGGGATTAGTTGTGCACCACCATGCCTGGCTTGACCCCTACTTTTAAAAGCTACTTCTTTTATATTTTAAAGATTAGGATATATTCGTATCATTTCTCCCTTGTCTTTCCTCCCTCCAAACATTCCCACATGCGCCTCCTTGATCTTTTTCTACTTCACCTTTTTCTTGTTAACTGTTGTTACATAAATATATGTATGTTTTATAAATATATTCCTAAATACATAAACGCACCCTGATACATATATAAAACAACTCTCGAACCTTAGGCTCAGGGAACATTGCTGAAGAGGTATCTGAAAGATTGAAAAGGTCAGAGGATCGGGGAGTTTGCTGTGATAGTATGTCTCTTAGCACTGTCAGAAGCTGCACCCATAAAGTATCACCAACAGGACTGCCCAAGCATGAAGTGAGCAAGGACAACACCAATAGATGTGAGGCCCATGGGGTCTACAGGCTGCTAAGGAATGCTGAGAGCAGAGGCTAGCTTTCCCAGGGAAGGGTACCCCCACTGATTGGCTCTCTGAGAGCAGAGGCTAGCCTCCACAGGGAAGGGCACACCCATTGATTGGGCTAACCTTCACAGGGAAGGGCATACCCATTGATTGGTTCTCTGGGAGCAGAGGCTAACCTTCCCAGGGAAGGGCACCCCCATTGATTGGCTCTCTGGGAGCAGAGGCTAGCCTCCACAGGGAAGGGCACACCCATTGATTGGGCTAACCTTCACAGGGAAGGGCACACCCATTGATTGGCTCTCTTACTTAGTGCCTCACCACTGCTTGTGATCCTTAAGTAACTGGCCCAGAGTGATGTTGTGAACCTTTTGATGTTTTCTTTCTGTTCCCCTCCCCCCCTTTGGTGTTTTTAGCTGGAAGCTCTCTGATTTCTATTATGGAACTAGTAACAGTAAACACAGAAGAGACGAAGTGGTTCAGGATGGAGCTGGGGGAGGGGGTCACTTGATCTTAAGGGCCACTGTGTGACCAAAATGGGGCCATTATCTGTAAGAAAGCAAATCTTGTGGGAAGCTAGCTTACAAGTAAAAAGCAAAACAAACCCACCTCTTTCTATCTTTCATAAACATTTTGTCTCAAATGTAAAAATGAATACATAAATAATAGAAGGCGGACCTCCCTGGCCTTCCCATTATCTCCTGAGCTACAGTGGTGTTCACTGCTGCAGGAGGAATCTTTTCCATTCTTTCTCAGGCATGACTTCCCTATTCTCCACAGGCGTCCCCAGAGGCCTGGAGAAATGCAAGCTCAAAGTCTGAAACACAGTCTACCTCCTGGACACTCTTTACCCATTTATCCCCCCACCCCGTATGTGTACTGAAAATAATATGAATAATTTGGCACAAAATCTAAAAACCCGGGATCCAAGGAGATGAGGAGGAGACACCATGAGCACTGCATGTCTGCTGGAGGCTCGGTTGCTGGGGCAGTCCCGAGAGCTCTTCACATGCAGCAGAAGTCCCGATGTTATTGGAGCATCAACCTCTTAAGTGGCCAGTGAGAATGGTCCACATGTGCAAAGATATTCTCTACATTAGATTTAGTTGTTTTAATATGATAAAATTCTGTAAGGTAGCAATGGTAAGCACTATTACTGCTATAACTACCTTACTGAATTCCTAATGTTTCCTTTGATGACATTGTGGTCTCAATAAGAGAAACCAATGCAGGACGGCGGAGCGATGATGTCTGTATTCATAGGTCAGCATCTTATTTGTACCAGTGACACGTTTTAGGTCTTCTGCTGAGAGAAAGTACTGCTCCTGCAGGTATACCAAGACGGAAGGTCAGGTAGAAGCCCCAATGCTTCTGGAGTTTGCTTCCTCTACATATCTGAACTTTAACAAGGCTTTGGAAATAGGAAATTTCTGAGTCATACTTACCCACTTAAGCAAGATTCTCGGTGAAGTGGCACATCCCAAAGAGGCCTACTGCCAAGGGTGGAGGTAGAAAGCATGCCGGTGTCTCCCAAGGCCAGGGCAGGGTGTCAGTCAGGTTGTGTGGGCAGCTCCGGTGCCAGAGCTGCTCTGAGAGCTATCAGAATTGCTGTGCCCACAGTAGGCCTTCCCATCCTATGTCCCAACCACACCACTTCCTATGTCTGATAGTTGCAAGATGTTAAACGTTAATTACTTGCTGGGTGCATGGACTAGTCCTTTCTCATCGACTGTCAAGGAAAGCAGCTTAAGTCTTGTCTCTTTCTAAATTTCCATCAACTGTAACTTTTATTCCAAATCCCTCACATATCTACCCATGTCTCCACAGTCTGTAAGGCAAGGAGGAGGGCCTATGAGACTGAAATGCTTTACTTACTATTAATTCAACTCATAACTGTACTTGAGTAAGCATAGGAGTAAGTTACTGTAGACCTTCTTAGTCCTGCAGCTGGATCTATGGCCCATTTAATTTCTTCACTTGGCCTTAATATCATAAACAGTGAAAATTCATTTATGAGAAGAATCTTGTTTGGTGTGTGTGTATGTGTGTGTGTGTGTGTCTGTCTGTCTATTGGTGTCTGTGTGTGCACAACTCGTTGCCAGTTTCATTCACCTTTTCATTCACCTTATGTCTGTCAAACAAAGACAGTGCCCGCCCTGGTCTTATCCATCAACTGATCCTTAAATCAATGGGTGGGAATTCTGGTTGCCTCAGTCCATACACCAAACCCTATTAGTGCAGTGCCTGCGTCACAATGTGTATGTGTGTGTGTGGGGGGGAAGCATGGGAAATCAAATTAGTCTCCAATTCTGGTGTTGCTGTTGTAAAGCCAAGGATTTTAACTCCTGTAGTCCTCAATTTTAATTAATGAAGTAAAGCCTTGGTTCAAATTTGGGCTTGGTCAGAAGTCCAGTTTTGATGCATTTGTGGCAGTCCACGGAGGAGTGGGGAGGCAAATTATACACTGCATCCCACACGGGGGAATAAGAAGCTGCATTGATCTCTTGATGGAGACAGATCCACGCTCATTCTGATTGATTGGCCACATCTGTCCTGGGCAGGTAATGACATGAGTGCTTCCTTTGTGCTAATCCCAGCTGGGAGAGCTCTCTAACATGCATTTCATGGTGATTTTAGAAAAGCAAATCACCTTCCCACGAAGAAACATGAGAGTTCCTTTGTAATGTTCAAACTCAGAAAAAGAAATGTCTTAATCAAGAGAAGTATTTAGAGACTTTTGAGTCTTTCGAGTGTCTTGTCCCAGATGCTTCCGTACTCCTTCCGGTGATTAATAACGAGTTAGTTAATGGGTCAATGAAATAGCTCAGCGGATAAAAGTATGCATGCTGCCAAGCCTGGTCGCTAGAGTTCTTTCACTGGGACCTGCATGGAGGAAGGAGATAACTGATTCCCACAAGCCATCCTATGGCCTCTCCACATACCCTCTGGCATAGGCTCGGACACACACACACACATGCATGTGCATGTGCACACACACCACACACAGACACACACAATTGTAAGGAAAAAAGTTGGAGTTAAAGGCCAGATAGAAGGTACATCATATCTGAGGATGGGTGAAATACCCTCTTTTTGTTCCTCATTCTCATGAGACAAGACCTGGGAGGTTTTCTGAATTTGCCAGTCAACTCACATTAGGATGGTATGCTCAGTGAGCTGCAGACTAAGACAAGGCTATTCTTTTTTATTTGCTTAGTCAGCTCCAGGGAGTCCTTGAATCAGGCAGAAATCATGAAATTGTTCAGGTCTCTGCCATCTTAAGGAAAAGGTTTGCTGTATAATGGTAGTGCTGACTTCTCTGCCTGGGACTCAGGGCAAGTACCCCGGAGAGCTTCAGATACATGAGTCTGTCTCTTTGCCTGTTCAGGAAAGGTTTTCCTAGAACCTTAGAAATTGGAAGGGGATTTGGACTGATGCATGTTTCTCTGTGAGAGTAATTTGTTTGGATTAAACTTGAGGTGTAGAACCACCATTCAGTACCATCTGGGGGTGAGAAACATGCTTGATCACGGGTCAGAGTGAAGATTCTGGTCTGGCTGTTTACTTAAACTGGCTCTGTCCTTAAATTCAGGAAAACAGTTGAAACACAGGGTATCCACTCCTCTCTAAGCAACACTATGTTTGCCTTTTCTTCTTGAGTATACCTCAAGAGTACCACGAGAATAGTGGAGAAGTTCCAAGCGGCCTTTTGAGCCCTTCTGGCAAAATCCACTTGCATGATCATTGGTTCTGGAATCTTGGATGTGACCTACTTTGTGTGCTCATATTATTGGGACCATGCATTCTCTTTTAGAGCACCCAGAAACTGAAGAGGCTGAGAAGAAATTTCTTGGCATGTGAAATACTGATACAATTTTTACCTTAATCCCCAGAACGAGTTCCTCCACCTTGGGGCTTCTCACAATGTCTGGGAGACTTGCACAATAAACACTGTTAGCAGGAATACAGAGTGTGGGTGGATTGCCCAAGTAGGCTTTACACTCTTCAGACTTCCACAGTTTCTCGTCTAATACTTCAAATCAGGGCAATGAACAAATGTTCCATAGCATTGCTTCATTGTCCCAAATATCTGTGAATTCTGGAGTCCAGATGTGTACACATTCTGAGAGACAATGTTTTACTTCCTTTGTTCTGCTCACAGATCATGACTCTCACTGGGCTCTTCTGTTATTAGAGCTGGTTGAGAATATATGTTTGTTTTCTCTCAATGAGATTCTTCATTCTGTTATTCCCTATGAGCAGCAGTGTACATGTAGTGTGTTATAGGGGGTGTGCCACAGTGAGCATATGAACCTATAGAGATCGAAGGACAACTTTGTGGACTTGGCTCTCTCCTTCCACCTTTGCATGGGCATTGAACTCAGGTCAGAAGCCTTGCATAGCAAATACTTTGCTTGATGAGCCATTTTACTGGCTTGGATTTGCCAGTTCTTTTTTAAGTTAATACTTCTACTAACTTTTTTAAAGTTATCCACATGACATCATTAAATGCAGGAGGGAGAAGAGACAGACAGTAGCATCCCATGTTACACAACATCCCACAGAAGCAATAGACAATAAACTGAAGAGCAATAATAGTAGGATAATTAGGAAGTGATGAGCTTTGAGTATATGCTACCCACATATCATGTTTTGTGTTGTATAGTTTGATTTTTAATAGCATTTAACAGTTGGGTCACAGCATTTCTGAGAATTTAGGAGTCTGTTTCTGTGAGCTGGTATGAACAGGTTTAACACTCCATTTTATGAGATATTCTGAGTACATTTTATTAAGTCTCCAGTAATGCTTGAAGAATGGGTCAGGAAAAAATGTGTTCCTGAATTTCCACACCAGGCAAAGTAGATGAAAGTACAGGGATGTGCCCATTTAACATGCTTTATTTGGTGCCAGTACAAAGCCCTGGCATTTGTAATTTAACTCATAGATTATATCAACAGCAAGAGCAAGGAGATTTGGCCTGCTAGATAGGCCACTCCTAAAAACATCAAGAAGACACTATAAATGTTTGAAAAGAAAATAAGCACCACTGAACATAAAATCGGAAGAATTTAGAGAGAGACATTTTTACAAAGTTAGCTTAGTCTAGATAGTGTAAACATTGAAAGATAGCATTAAATCTGTCTGGGGCAGCAGCACTGAAGTTATCATTGTTCATTGTGCCGGAAATGGAGCGAGTAAGGAAGAGAAGTCGAAAGGAAACAGAGCCCTGGGGTCTGATGTATGTAGGGAGATTAAGCAGCTATAATATGTATTTATCTTGGCTATAAGTGAATAGCTCTGAGACCACCATCAGTCAATCTTCAAAGCTTGGCTGCTTAGCTAGATTATCTCAGGGTGCCAGGAAGGAATATGAGTTGTTCTGTGTCTGGAGCGGCAGAATAAGACAGCACACAGTTCTTTCTTCTTCTCCCAAACTTGCCCCTCATCAGCACATCCCCGCCTCTCTGCTCTCCACATCCTGTTGACTGTGGGATCTCTGTCTGTTCAAGCATTTACCTGGGAGTCTCCTCCTACATTTCTTGCACCATTTCTCTCCCTGGCTCTTAGAAGCCTCTGCTGCTCTGGAAATACAGCTTGAATCGGTACCAGGAACCTTGGCTGAACACTCAAGTTTTAGCCACAAGACACGCCGAGTTGAAGTTTTATTTCCCAATTGAGTCAAATTCATTGAGAATGAGCAGAAATGAGTCTGATTTTTTTCATACTCTGAACCATGAGCAAATGCTTGGTGTGTAATTGATGCTCAGTGTGTGTTTTCTGAATGAAATAGCGAATCAGTGCCTACAGTGGAGAGAGAAACAGAGCTCAGAGGAACCCGAGAGGTTTTCCATTGTTATCTATGTGCCGTTATATATATATCGCCATTGCCGAATTCACTGCCAATGATAATGCTGAATTTACTGCCAAATAAAGTCATAACAAAGTGCCATGCCAAATAAAGACATAACAAAGTCATTCGAGAGCCTTCTTTCCATGAACCGACCTCGTGTTGCTCTTTTTCTTCCAGTCTGTGTTATTCTCTCATCACGCTGATTACTGTGCTTTTGTCCTTTCCCTAATTGCCTTCTGAGGCCTCTTGTTTACTCCCCCAAATACAATAAATCACGCGTAATTATGGAGGCTGAGGTGAAGGACAGTTGATTCCAGTGTTGGAGACTCACTACCTGTAAGCGTCCATCTCTCCTCCCTTCACCTCCACCCTGGGAGTTCATTGCTCCCTCCTTTGTGCTGGGGCTCAGCGCTCTGGCAAGTCCTGCCATTTACATATGCATGATGTCAAAATAAAAATGGAGTAAGGAAAAATTACAGGTTAGACAGGTGTCTGGTGATAGCCTAAATTGCTGCCTTGATGGTAAGCAAGAGGTTGACACGGGCCTTTTGTACACCTCTGAAGACGTGAAATTCAGGTTCTAAATTAGAGGTAGAATTCCATTGTGTAGCTTGGTAATTTATTCTCAGGTGCACAGGCAATGCTTGAGAGAGAAATGGCTTCAGCAGCTATGAACGGGGTCACTGGCTGGGGGATGCACCGCAGGCGCGATTTTCAACTGGGAGGCATGCCTTGCACTTGGGGCTTTCAAAGCTTTCCTCCCTTCAAGCTACTACAGCAAGAATGGGTTTTCACCACAGCCCTCTCCCAGTCACTCAGGTGTGACTCGGGGAAGACCATCAGTAGGACTCTAACTTCACGTGGCATGGGTTAGTGGACCAGGCCTTATCTGTGCTTTTTTGTTTGATCCCTTCCAAGTGCGAGAGTCTCTGGCATGTTCTACCCTTCAAAGACTTCTAGAATAATGTGACCAGCCAGCACTAACTAGGGTCATTCATTTCATTCATTATCACCTTACCCATTAGAAATAGCCATCTTGGAGGCCTGAGTGTGTTCATAGGGTTTCTCTCTCTCTCTTTGTTCAGCTAAACAGAAATTTATAAGTTCTAGGAGTTTAAAATCTTGAGGTTCTAAGAGATTTTTGTATTCATTTGTTTAAAGGATCAAACTATTAACTCTCCCTCTCATTTTACTTAATACAGAACTTTGTCAGTCTGCCAAGATTCCAATGAAAGGCTCACCAGGATTTACATACAATCTTACATATTATATCTACTAAAATCCCAGAAATAATGGTTCAGCTTAATCTGCATGAAAGGCATTAAGAAATGCTGTGGTAATTGTTTTCAGTAGTTTCCTAAGGAGTGAACCTGTCTTCCTGTGTCTCCCTGAGAGAACTCGCTTACTATGCTAGATCCAGGTTTTCATACCTGGTGTTTTAAAGGACAGCGTTGGGAAGGGGGCTCCAGGTGTCTACATACTAACAAGCTTCCAGATGATACTCATGATCATAAATTCAGAAATTCAGAATGCACAATAAATACCTGTAATTTCCCTTTAGATACAATGGAAACAGAGATTTCCCCATGGCTACTGTGAGTTGACCAAAACACATTACTGGGCAGCCATCTAGGTCAGTATGTATGGCAGATCCTGGTCTGTGATAGTAGAAGTTTGGGTAACTTGAATTGATAGCCTCGCCAATGTGTTTGGTCTACAATGGAACATTATACACCATTCATGGCACAAACTGTTGTGTAGCAGTCAGAGGAGACAGAAAAAGACTCCTCGGCCCCAGCTAATATGCACATTTCCCTCATAATGTCTGTAGGTTACATGGTATAAAGACACAAATGTCTTATACCGTGCCTTTATAATTTCATTCATTCATTCACTCATTCATTCATTCAGTCATTCATTCCTGAGACAGGATTGGACACTTACTTTGCTCCAGGCACTAAACTAGATTCTGGGAATTAAAACAGTTGTGAGCAAGGCAGAAGGAATCTGCTTTTCAGTGTGTATAGCACTGTGAGGAAAAGCTATATTAAGTAAGATTATTATCTTAGAAACACAGAATAAGCACACAGTTATATTTCGCAGTAAATGCTTTGAAGGAAAATGACGACGTATCAAGAGAATGTGACAACAGGATCTGACAGAATCTGAGACACATGACCTTAGAGTGCAGCTGCTGCCTCAGCAGAAATGCCGGGAACCAGCTCCGTCACAGAATAAACACCACCAAAACGATGATCCTTGCTACCGAGTGCCAACCATGCCACGGCACCATGATAGACATGGTCTTAGGTGTGCTCTCACTGCTCTCAGCATATCTGCAGGCTCCTAGTGTAGAGGTTCAGATCTAGGTCTGCCCAGACACCAAGTCTATATTCTGCTCTCTGCACTTCATTAGTCAGCCACCAAGGGTTCCTAGAGTGGGTAAACCATGCAGCAAGTCCAAAGTCATCCTCTCTACACAGTGAGTTCTGGGGCAGCCGGAGATGCCAAATAGAGAGAACTGGTCTCGAAAAGACCAAAAGAAAATCAAGGGAACAAAGGAACCCATTACAACAAACAGAAACATATGAAGTAGTGGAATGCAATCTTGGAACAGAGTTGTATGATAAATAGGAGACCTCAATGAAATTCTGTGCATACAACCAAATGCTACAGACCGCTATCCTCCAAGGTCTCCTTCGTGCCCGTCTCTTCCCTTGTGCGCATGCTCTCTTCAGCTACTCCTATACATTCACCCTTCGCACACATGCGTATTGGCTCGTCTCTGCCATGAGACATGTTCTGGTGCAGAGAATAGGGAAATGTGCTCTAACTCCATTGTCCTTTAGACCCGTGTCTGTGTCGAAAGGTATCATGTACAGAAAAATTATTGTCATTTAGAGTCAGTTCAGCTTGAGTATGAACCTTAAAACCAAAGACTTCTATTTGTGTTGCTTTTGGGGACTGAACCACAGGTTTTCTTAGCTGCCTCTGAGGTGATTATTTTATATGACAAAGCTATTTTGACCATTAAATAATGAATATGAAAATACTAAATGCAGTATCTGGGACACAAAAGGCATTCAGAAATGACACCTGGCTGTGAGTAGATCTTTGCAAATTGCATGCAGCAGGTAGAGACATGGACTGTGGGAGGGGAAGGGAAGCCAGTAGTCCAAGAGGGTATGTCATCACATTGGGACTTTACAGAATTAGAATAAGACTTTAAGAGAGGCGTGGATCGTCACCCTTGTGCACACGTGTGCACTCACACTCCTACCCTGGCCCCGTGGGATGAAAGGAGAAGCAGACAGCAGCTGGGGAAGACTGGACCATGCGGGTGAGGCCTGAGGCTTTTGAGTTGTGTGAAGTGAGACTCATACTGCCAGAAGACCAAGAGTCACTCTCCCCTGATATCCCCTCCAACACTGGCTCATAGAGAAAAGATTCCAGTGACAATTAAAATTTGATTATTTATCCCAAACAGATTTAAAAAAAACTCCTTATTCTGTCAAAACTATTGTAAGTCTAATATTCATAATATCAAGGTGAGAAAATATATTCTGCCAGAATTCTATAACTTGCAGATTTTGCCCTAAATTTGAACTCTTTTATTTCCTACTTTCTGTTTCAAAGAGCAAGAACTTTAAGTAGACCAGAAAATAATCATCACATAGTATTTAGCCTACAGGAAAAAAAATGTTTCTGTGAATCTAGTGCAAATTAATCAGAGTTATTGGCTTAAAATATCCTCAAAGTGTCGGCAAGATTATTCAGAGCATAAGACCACAGAATCCGATGACCCGAGTTCAGTCCCAAAACTTAGATGGTAAAGAACAGACTCCTGCCAGTTGTCCCCTGACCTCCGCACATGCTCTCACACAGATGATAAGTGAGTAAAATTTTAGAAGTGTCTTCAGAGGGCTACAGATAAGTTTACTGCAGGGGTGGATTCAGCTCTTTGAGCTCTGGAGACTCTCATCCTAGGCTCTTCAGATCCTAAAGGCCTTGAACATCATTTGTAAATTCTCCCAACGGCACGGCGCCTGGAGACAGACCCAAACAATATGTGTACATAGAGCCCTCTTCAGTCTGGATCGCTCAGAGATGGACTGAAGA
>LOJH01024907.1:4664-16801 GCA_001685095.1 Ellobius talpinus
CTCATTGTCATGAAAAGTCCTAAATTCTTAAAACATTTTAAATGTCATATTCTGAAGGTCTCTGAAAGATTTGAATAATATCCATCTAACTGAAATATATCTCTACATATCTAGAATACCTAGCTAACATGACTACAAGCTTGACTATTTTAGATGACTCTATTAACCTATATTTCTTAATTATATATTACACTTTTAAATGAGCTACACAAACACAATACCTTAATCAAGAGCATAAATATACATATAACAAAATTAAACTTAAATTTGTATCAATAGACCAAGATCCATACCAATGTAAATCTCTACAGCAGGTTCCTTATTATTTGACCATCTCTTGTATCCATTATCTATTTCATGCATCCATAAGCAAGAACAACTGAGTGCAGTTCTATGATTTCAAACATATTACTATCTTTTGAATAATTTTTTTAAAAAGGAAATATTTTACTATTTTTATTTCTTCTGAAACACTTTTCTTCTTTATACAAATGCGGTTTTCTGACCACTATCATTTTCCATACATCTCAGAAACTATTGACATTTCTTACAAAGCAATTCTTTTAGGAATAATTTTCACAACTTTGACTTTTCTAAGAAATTCTTCATGTATTCTTTGCCTTTGAAGGATAATTTCACAGGATTCAGAATTCTAGGTCAGTGCATTATATCTCTCAATGCTTTACATATTTCAGCCCATATTCTTTTTACATAATTTCTGAGAAGACTAATACAATTCTTATCCCTGCTTCTCTATACATGCAAATTACTTCTACACTTTGAGGTCTTTTAAAAAATTTTTCTGTCAAAAACTTTTTTGTAGTTTTAATAAGCATATTTTCCTAGGTTTAAACACTTTTGACATTGGCCTTATTATCTATTTTGTATTTCATGAAATATGTGCTTCACAGCATGACTAATTTCAAGGGAACTGTTAGTCATGGTTCTTTCAAGTACTCTGCTGTTTCTCTATTTTCCAGTCATTCTCAAAATGTGTAGATTGATTCCCCTTTTCTGAGAAACTGCCATACTGATTTTCAAAGTGGCTGTACAAGTTTACATTCCCATCAGCAGTGGAGTGTTCCCTTGACTCCACAGCCTCTCCAGCATAAGTTGTCCCCTTCCCCTGTAAGCTGATTGGTGAACACCGCAACTATCATCATTGAACCTTCATTCAAGAACTGGTTGAACCAGATGCAGAGATCCACAACCAAGCACCAAGCCCAGCTCTGGGGGTTCAGTCAAAGAGAGGGAGCAGGGAGTATATGAGTAAAGAAGGTTAAGATCATGATGGAGAAATCTACAGAGACAGCTGAACCAAGCTCACGGAAAATCATGAACTCTAGACCAACAGCTGTGGAACCTCCATGGGAAGAAACTAGGCCCTCCATGTGTGGGAGACAGTGGTGAAACTTGGCCTATCTGAGGGGCCCCTGGCAGTAGAACCAGGATCTATCCCTGGTGCATAAGTTTGTTGGAGCCAGTTCCCTTTGTTGGGAAGCCATGCTCTCAGCTTTAATGCAGGGGAGGAACTTGGTCCTGCCCCAACTTAATGTGCCAGACTTTGCTGAATCCCCATGGCAGCCATTACCCATTTGGAGGAGGAGATGGGGGTATAACCTGCGGGGGAGACAAGGGAGGGCACAAGGAAGGGTGGGAGGGAGAACTGTGGTTGGAATGTAAAACGAAATTTTAAAAAATAAATTAAAATATTTTAAAAATTAGAAAAAAAAGCAAATAATGTAAATATCAGTGCCTCATGAAAATGCCACTTTTGCTCAAAATTACATTTATATTGATTTTATACTGCTTTTACAACTGTAACTTTTAGAAAAAAACACCATCCTTTCAAAAAAATAAAAAAAATTTAAAGCCTTTGAGGACTGTTTTTTATTGCTATAGAAACTAGCAGCCAACTGCTATTTAAAAACACATTTTTACAATTGTATGTGACTTGAATGTGAATTTCATACCCTTTTGGCTATTGTGATGATGAGATAATGACTTCTTATATATCTCTCCCTCTATTTTCAAGATTTTAGACCATTTTGACAAATCGACTAATAAATGCTGACAGCACCACTGTGAATAAACACCACACTTGTGGATATTTTCAACAACTCGGGGGAAAAAAAAGAGCTTTTGATATCTCATATTTACTTATTTTGGGAAAAAGCTTAAAGGAGTTGATGTCATCATGAACTGATTTTTGCTATCCTCTGCTGCTCAGAATATCCTTATATTCAACCGTGTATGTTTATTGAGTGGTAGGGACTCAACAGATGATGTGATCAATACTGTCCTCCTCTGCATTGTTTGAAATTGCCCTCTAGCCATTTTTCCTTGCTCAAAATTAAAATGCAATTATGCCTATGTTGAGTTATGCTTCTACTGTTTGTTTTACTTTGAAGTTGTTGAGAATATGAATATTAATAGATGATCTAAAATCTACAGAAAATTAAAAAAACTGAACCACCCAGAAAAACTTTAGTTATGTACTATAAAATTTCTAAAACTATTGGATTATATAAATATTTTAATAGGGAAAATCTGGATAACACAATTCTAAAATAAATATTAAAATCGAAAGAAATCAGCAAAGGATCTAAATGTGCAATTCATGAAAGAAGTAAAAATAGTTATGGATGTAAGGCAAGCTACTCAGGCTTTTCTGGAGGAAGATCACAACTTTGATTCTGGTCTAGTCAGATGAGTTGTCAAAATAAAATTTCAAAGGATCTGTGTTTTAAAAAAGTGATAAAGTACTTGTGTAGTTCATCTGGCCCTGTGCAGTAATATGCAAACACACATACATACACATAACATACACACCCACACACAAACATAACATATACATTCAGAAACACATCTATAAAGAAGTAAGTAATGCAATGAAAGACATAGAATTAACAATTTTAAGGTTGTATCTTAGTCATTTTTTTCTGTTCCTGTGATAAAATATCCTAACAAAAATAGGGAAGCAGGGTTATTTTTGCTTACAGGATATAGGAGTTTTAATGAGAATGCCTACCATATTATCAGCTATTAGAACACTTGGTCCTACTTGGTGGTACTGTTTGGGTATGTTTAGCATGTATGAACTTTCTGGAGGAAATCCATGATGGCGACAGGAAGTCTGTAACTGGGGACAGGAAGTCTATAACCGGGATCATGCTTTTATAATCTTTTTCTATGTCCAGTTGATTCTTTTTCTGCTTCATGTTTGCATTTGAAGATGAGAAATCTTGGTTTCCTTCCTGCTGCCATGCTTGCTGCTTCCTACAATACTTCCCCATCATGATAAAAGGATTTTTGTCCTTTTGGAAGTATAAGCCCAAATAAGCACTTCCTTCTGGAGTTGCTTTGGTTACAGAATACTATCACAGCAACAGAAAAGTAACTGATATAGCAGGCAGAAAGGCCTGGTGACAAGAGCAGGAAGCTTCGTGGTCACATGGCATAGTCATTCAAGAAGCAGAAACAGGAAGTGAGGTCAAACTGTGAAATCTCAAGGATCTAATAATTCACTTTCTCCAACAAGGCTTCACATCTTGAAATTTCTACAGCTTTCCTAAACAATAAAATCTTGTAACAAAATTAGGATAGAATATTATATCAAGACTGCATATATAGAAATATGGGAACGTTTTTATAAAAAAAGAAACAATTTTGTTATCACCAATGACACCCACACTGATTAATACTTGTTTATAAGATTCTAAATAATGCAGATTTTTTCCAAAATAATGTGCTGTAAAATCATACAATATGATTCATTTTAAAATATGCAAGATTAAATGCTTATTTCATTCTCTTACCTCAAAGTCCCCATAAAGAGATAACACTCAGTAAGGCATAAACAGTAATACAGCAGGAGTATGGGGTCCCATAGAAGTTGGCCCATTCCTCCTTGATGGAAGGTAAGAGAATTTAAGCCTATTTTTTCTCTTTCAAAGTTACTGACAAGAAGTCTGACTTAAGGTACGACTACAAATAAGATATCTTGACCTAGGGTGTGTTTACTTGGCATTTTGGGCATTAGGATGGCCCACAGAAGTAGATCTGTTCCACCCTGATCAAAGAACAGAGAATCCAAGCCTATTCCTGCTCCTTTAAGGCTATGACAGAAAGTTTAACGCAGGGATATTTGGTCTAAGATGTAGTCACTGCAAGTCCTGCCTAGAACACCAGAATCCTTAACTCAGGATATAGTGGCTTGATGTTTCAATAATTAAAACAAGTAATTTCTCTGTTTATTGTGTCATGTTAAAGCAGTCTTTTGCCTTCCTTTTTGGATTGGGGTATAAAATATAAAAGCATATGGAAAATAATTGTGGGCATATTCAATATTCACTGGATTGCCCTCCTGGTTCTATCCTATATCTCTGCTCCTCCTAATTTTTCTAATCCACAAGTCCCTACACTGGAACATGTGAACCCTGTCGAGGTTGGACCCCAACATAAGAGGGAATAAGCACTTTCAGCAAATGAAATTCTTTTAATTGGAATGGAAGAAAAGCAAAAACTTAGCCTGGAACAAGAACTGTTTCAGAAATAGAGGCAGCTGGTCCTCCAGATGTGCAGGAGCAGATATAGTTTTCATCTACTATTACTGCTGTGCAAGGCAGCCTCACATAATGGAGGGACTTAATGGTTCTTCATGAGGAAGCGAGAATAATTAATCCTTGTAAATGTAAATTTACAATGTAATGTAAAGCTATTCCTATCCCACCACTAAAGAAAATTTCATATTGTTTTTACTTTTTCTAAAATTAAGTCTGACAGTTAGCAAACATCAACTATAAGGTTAATCTTGCCTGTAATTCTCAATGTGAAAAGACAATCAAAAAGTGCTTAAATTTTAAGAAAAACCTCTGGCAAGAAGATCAGGATAAATAAACTTGAACAAGCTACCAAGGTAAACAGCAGGGAACTGACACACGACTCAGCAGTTTGAAAGTATAATAATCCCAAGCTGTAACAGGGTAAATGGGAAAATTATTACACAAAGTTCATTTTCATAAAGTAGTACCTATAGATAGTGGCTGAAATGAAATAATTTGAAACATGTCTATAATTTATGTAGAATAGCAAGAACCATTCAAAAATCAATTAGAAAATTGGAAAAAATGATCAAACTGAAAGGATACAGAGTAGGGGACTATTATTTTTAGTTCAAGTCTGTTGCTTAAATATTCAGACCATGAACAAATGGGAATTTTCAAATATAGGATACGCAGAGAAAACCAGAAGTGATAAGAAAATACATCAATAAACCTCTGTGCATGCAACTTCATCTTTAATGTTTCCAGAAAATAAATGCACTTTTATTTTTGGACTCTTGAAGTCAGGCTGCACAGTGGTTTCGAGGTGGACCCTGCACAGCACACTGATTCAAAAACAGTCCACACAACATAATTTTGTTATATTTTGTTCCTCTCAATGTATGCCTCCACAGTCCCTTGATTTTCTCTGCCACTTATGTGTACAGGAAACTGGTATTGGTTCAATTTTTTAATTGAAGATTTTCTGATGCTGTTATCTCACACATTCCTATGCCTCCTTATTTCCAGTAAATTGTAGTAAGGTTTAGGTCAGTTTTAAGGAGTCTAGGGTGGGTAAACATCATAGATCTGTTTTTATTTTCTCAGGAAACATGTTTTGCTTTGTTAAATGAGTGGTCAGAAGTTGCCATTTCTTGGATATGCTCTTCAAATTAGATCTGAATTTTGACTCTTATTTTCTTCGTTTATTAGTTTGGATAATATTTTTTAAAAGCAACATTCTTACATCAACCATTTAATTTTTATGATTTCATGTGTAGAAGTACTGCTTTTTAATTTAACTAGCTGGTAAATGATATGATAAAAATACTCTAAAACAAGCAGTAGACTGCAATTTTGGGATTTCTAATCCTCATATATGGGTCCTCATGCTACCACAGGCACCTACAAGGATAGGCCTGATGGTGACTCCTCATCAGCCAAAATCCATCATGCTGTTCCTTTTTCTTGTTGACACTTGAATCCCAGGGCTGTAACCTCTATTTAAGCTTCTACTGTCTGATTGCCACTTCTCCCTTTTCTATCCTTGGGCATAGGTAGGTAGTTGTTTATGTTGGTAGTCTCATTTTCTCTAGTAAACTCATTTCCTTTAAATAAAAATTCAAATCTCAAAATAATGTGAAGTTACAGACCTAGGAATAGTGCTAGACAATGAAGTCAGTTGTGTCTATTTCCCTGCACTTAACTAGTTAACTAAACACTACTAATTCAAAGTCCACATTTCCCTGGATATTAACCATTCTTTCAAATACACTGTATAATCAAGACGTCAACCTCCAGCCAAAAGTATTTCATGCATGACAAGGGCAATATTAAAGCAGCAGGTAACAAAGTCCTGTTGGGATGGAATGCTGGGTTTTTTTGACACTCAGGAGAAATACTGACAAACTACAAGGCATCATCATGGATTTTCCATAGGGAATCCAATTTACTACATTGCCCCTTCAGGCACTACCCAAAACCAGCAACCCAAACAAGAGGTATATAAAGGCACTCATAGAGGGATAATGTCAAAGTTGAAAATGTGGCAATTTATAGTCATGTAGTGTTAGAAATGTGTTGGCAGAAATAAGACTGTACA
Source organism: Ellobius talpinus (assembly GCA_001685095.1). Taxonomy (NCBI): domain Eukaryota; kingdom Metazoa; phylum Chordata; class Mammalia; order Rodentia; family Cricetidae; genus Ellobius; species Ellobius talpinus. The sequence goes on from LOJH01024907.1 coordinate 11,310, forward strand.
CATGCCATTATGTAGATGTCACAGCAAATGAGATAGACTCAAGGAAAAGAAATGGCTAGGTCAAAATGAATGTAGGATACTGTCAACCTCTTCTGAGATATTTAGTATTCTGTATTTTCAAGTAGTAACATATGTCAACACTCACATTTCCACAGTTTCATCAACATATCTTCTAAGTGCTAGGGCTTCTACCAAACTTCTTGATGAGAAGCAGCCTTAAGTTTTAATTTGTATATGTTCCCATTATAAGTGAATATCTTCATATGTATTTGCATATATAGGAGGTATTCATGATTGTTTTTCTGTGAATAATCTATTTTTTATCTTTCCTGCCTATTGAACTATTACTTCTATATTTTCAGAAGTTTAAGAGTATGTTATAGATAATAAATTTTAACTGATATAATTTTCAGACATTTTCCAATTAGTCAATCATAATCTTTCTTTCTTTTGCAAAACAAGTTATTTTATGTGCTAAATTTAGTAGTATTTTAATACTGGATCTGAAATAATAACTAATTGAAAAATTGTGTTTTTCCAAAATTTTTCTATATAGCCTAGTTGTATAATTTCATCTTGTATAATTTAGAAGTGTAAAACATATGGAATTTATCCTGTCTACATGGTGAGAGATAAATAGAATTTATTTTATTTGTGGTTCACTCATCAAATAAGAACTTAATAAGTGCACCTGTTCCATTAAATATTGCCCTCACAGAGACCACATTTCCACATGTAATAAAGTCCACATATGAATTCTAGTCTATTGATATCACTATGTGTTTGTGCAATGGGAGACTGGTTTAAAAATAGAGACTCAAGAAAAGATTTTAATAACTGATAGAAACTGCCTGTATGGTTTTTTGTGTGTCCTGATTATTTGCTATTTCTTCAAATAAATCTTAAAGTTAACTTGCCAATCTCCAAGAAAATAATTAATAATTTTGCCTTGGAAAAGCCTTAATATTATGAATCAATTCAGGGAAAGTTAAACTTTATATGACATTGTCTCCTTATCTAACAATATGCTGTTTTATTACTCATACAGAAATCGAATAATAATTTGTTTTATTAGCTTCTTCATTTTAATTTTATATTGCAATAATTTCATTCATATCTTCTTTTTGCTGATTAACTTTATTGTTTTAGATTATTATCCCTATAGGAATTGTTATTACTCATAGTTTATCAATATTTTGTGTTTTCTGCATATATTATCCTTTGGTAGAAAATAGAGAATAAGTTTTCCTGACCAAATTTTATCTATAAAAGTTGTTCTTATATAATTTCCTAAGCTAATACAGCAGTGTGAGACACTAACAGACATGACAAATATATTTTTTCCCCTGCTCATCTGTTGTCACTTTCGTTAGTTTCCATGACTTGGCTGCAACGAATAATTGTGCAATGAATAACATGATATCTGTTTTTAAAAAACTTTACTTTTACAAGATCTCCTGAGTAAACTGGGAGCACGGGAACTATGGGAGAGGGTTGAAGGGGAGGTGAGAGAAAGGGAGGGGAGCAGAGAAAAATATATAGCTCAACAAAATCAATAAAAGTCTTTCTAGAATAGCAATAGAATAATTTTATTCTAGAAGGAAAAGCAAATAAAAATATTTTTTTTAAAAAAAAAACTTTTTCTTTTTTCTTTCTTTTTTTTTCCTTTTTTGCTGTTTACCCAGAACTGGAAAAAGAGTTACCAAACTAGAAGCAATGCAATATTGTTAGACTAATCATAGACACCTACAATAGGGTGTTGTCAGTAAGATTTTTGTTTTATGTTACATAAAACAATAATCCTTAATGCATTCATTTGATGATAGCTTAAAGTTGAGCACTTTTGTGACTGAGAAGATTGCTCAGTTGGTAAAGTGACTGTACAACAGTTGTGATGCCTTGAGTTGGATCCCCAGCGGCACGTAAGAAAAAACTGGGTCTGGTGGCATACGATTGTGATTCACATGATGGGAAGGCAGAGTTAGGGTACCTGAGGCTTGCTGGACAGCAACTTAGCACCAGGTTCAGAAAAATAGTCCTATGGAAAATAACATGGAGAATAAGGAAGATATCCAGTGTTGATCCACAGACTACACACACACACACACACACACACACACACACACACACTCAGTGCTTAGGCATTTTAATGTAGTTTGTTCCATCATAATTATGTAACTTGAAATTCTTTAACAATTCCTACTAGGGAGTTTAGGGCGAAAGTCTGGGTTCTAGCAGCCCTAATAAGCTAGGCTAGGCCTCCAGCCCTAGTTTGCCATTGCTGAGATAAATTATGGTGGAAAACAGAATGAGGATAATTACTTAATGCAGTTAAAATGGGAAAGGGAACACATAAGGTGGTCTCCAAGTCTGTTTTGGGGGTACTGACATGACGTTTACCTGTAAACAAAAAAAAATAATGGGGCAAGGAGCAGGAGATACACATAATCCAGCAGCAGTGGTCAGGTGAGCTCTGGTCCATCTTTGTTGTCCAGATTCTGGATATCTCCCCGGAAAGAATACTCCTGCTCCAGCTTGAAGCTCACCACATCTGTTCTCCCCACAATTGGCAGGGAAGGGTCTGTCCAGTGAGGTTGTGTTCTTCTTGGAATTCATGGTAACTGCAGATATATGACAATAAATGATCTGTTTCTTAGCCTTGTAAGGAGGTAAGATAGTTCTTGAATGACAACAATGCAGACCTGCAGAAGTATTCTGGTGACTGAATGTAAAAGAGACCAACACAAGATGGAGACAGAGATGTCACTCATTCACCCTGCTTTTGTATACCATGTGGGTCCAAAGATGGAATCAATACTCCTTAGCATAATAATCTCTGAACCCATGCTTCAAACTCTTATGATTATTAAATTTGTTCCATGTTATCACAATATAAAAAATTGAAACAGTTAAAATTTATTTGTATTTCAAATGTATTACTTGGGAAACATCTTAACAATTTTTGAATTTTTACTTATACATGGAAATGAGCAGTTTCTTAAAACTGATTAACTTGTGAATAGTATTTTTGAAATGGGCATGATGTCAGAAGACATCTCAGTGCTGCTTAGTCAGTATCGTTGAGCAATTTACAGTTACTAGAACTGCAGAAATTCTCCTGGTACCAGTTTAGAGAACAGATGATATAGATTTGGCAGGCGGCTCTGTGAGTCTCACCACCATTTTGTAACATCAGATGCTCTGTATAATGGTATGAATATTATGTTCACAGTAGTAACACTTGTGAGTTCAAGTTCAGAAATGATTGATAGATAGTCATGTAGAAAGCTGGAATTTGGGGTGAATTAAGAATGTTCTTGGTATAGAACTTTTTTTTCCAAACAGTAGCTGAGCATTTCATTAAGACAGGAAGGTAAGATACCAAACAGAATGTCTGAAATCAAGTCATAACTGTAAGTCTACTTTACTTAACCTGAGATAAGCATTTTAAAAACCATACTATTAGCATATGAGATTTTCTTACCTATTTTTAAAATTAACTTCTGCATAAATCAATGTATCTTTGCAATACATCTATTTGCTACTGCAGAAGACACATGTTAATAATATTTCTATGATAATATGGTAGTGGCATGGTATACACATATTTAATCAGATTAAGTAGGATTGGGTATAAAAGCAGACAGAAATGGGTGACTGACAGATGGAGGATGTTTTCAGTTTCACTCTGCTCTCACGAAGAGTATGTCCTCAACTCTATGTGACACATCTATTATGCAAATGTATTTGTCATGTGTGTCTTGGAAAATGACTATACTGTTATTTTGTATAAAAGAGGGTTATAGTAAAATGAATTATCTTTTATGTAAATTAACTTTCAAAGTGTGGTAAGTTACTCAAAACACATAGAATATGACATTTCCTTACCTCAATTCATGTGACCCAAATTCCAAACAATCTTAAACGTGATTGTTCTGATGGATGTGAAAGCCTTCACATCATTAACACAGAGGAGGTTCAGAGTTGTCAATATTAGATAACTGGTACTTATACTCCACATACTACAGTGCCAGCCTTATACAACCATTCAGTACCAGTCTTGTGTCACTGCCAATACTGTCATCACCCCTCATTTTAAACAGATAAAATGATTGCAATTTCTTAAGTTTACCTTAAGTCATCCAATCTCCAAGAAACTTCCGTAAAACAACTACTATTCTCCTCTGCTTTATTACAATCCAATACAAGATGAGACGGGTGGTTGCGGGACTGCGTAAAGTCTGAACACAGATTGAAAATCAACAATATTGAAAGAAATTGTTTTTAATGTCAAAAGCTAACAAGAACAATGAATAAAAGAACAGAAAGCTGTTTTCAAAAATAAGCTTTGCTTTCATTTCTATACTAGGGATATTTATCAATTAAATGTTCTTATTTATAAAGTAGTATTAAAACCCTCTTTCATATATTACCAAACGAATAGCTATCTGCCTCTTTCTCCATGTTCTTTTTGTCAGACACTCCTCAGTTACGGGTGTAATGTCTGATTGTAAGATCTTTAATTTCAAGAAAATGTGGTGTTTCCATGGAGATCAGCTTGAGATAGCCCAGTGACGAACTTCTTAGCTATAATTTCACACTGGTTTCTATGGTTTCCAAATAGGGAAAGAAAATGAAGTTGCAGATTTTTTTGTAATGCAAAAGGTTATTGGAAAATAAGAGATACTGTTCAAATTAATGTTGTCTCCTCCAGGAAAATAACCACTGCTACTGCAAAGCACAGAAGATTTTATGACAATATAATCATATTTTTATATAATCATAATTTTATGACATATAAATGCATATGATTTTTCTGTACTTGTCATTATGAGGAACTGTAATACTTAATGTTATAAAATTAGAAGACACCCTTCTTCCAAAGGAGGCATTTTATCAGTGAAATGTTTTGATAATGTTTACTAATAACTGGCTTATAATGACCACATTTCTTACATCACAATTTTAAGATGCCACACAGTACATGTGTCAAATTAGTGAAGAACATAGAAATGAGTCTTTATCGATTGTTAACATCTGAGGTCAACAATAACAATAACATTTCAAGGATAAGGTCTCACTGTTACTAATGATAAAGTTGTGTCACATAGCAAGGTAATTTTAGACCTCAAATTCAAATCCTGTGAACGTGTTTGTACATAAGTCAGACCAACCAACTGTATATCATCCATTTAGCCTCGTTCTCCACTTGAGCCTTCAGAAAAAATTCTACAGCAAACAGGCAGCTACAGCATTTATTGATCACATTACCTACATCACCAGAAAGGGAAAGATCAGCAGTGCCAGAACAGTCAGATGGCTCCATAGCTAAAAGCATTTGCCCAAAGCATGAAGACCTGAGTTCCATCCCTGGTACCCACATGACGAAGGAGAGAATTATGACTCTCACAAGTTGCCCTCTGTGTACATACACACGCAAGTGCATTCTCTCTCTCTCTCTCTCTCTCTCTCTCTCTCTCTCTCTCTCTCTC
>LOJH01024909.1:0-18946 GCA_001685095.1 Ellobius talpinus
TCGACTCCTGTCACTCCATTCACTCCATTTCCGATCGGAGCTGGAAGCCCCTACAGTGTGGGGACGCAGCTTCCCCGGTGCAGGCACTGTCCCTTCCTTTGGGACAGCCCCACTGGGACAGACCTGGGGGTTCCCCGTGTGGTCTCCCAAGCCTAAGGAATGCAGAGAGTGACTTCTCCATCCCGTCTCCAAGGCAACGAGGAGGACTCAGGTCCGGGTCCCCGCATCTCTCCTCGCCTACGGGACAGCATGGGGGAAGGTCTGCCGGGAGTGCCACAAGTCCTCTGATTCTCGGGGTCCTCACTGGCACCTCCCCCTAGTGAATAAGTAAGACTCCAGACTCAGTCCAGCAATGAGTTCCCGGGTTCATTTTAGAGTCTCCGAGTCGCCGAGAACCGCCCCTCCGTCCCTTACATACTGGCTGTCCCCTGTCCTCCTGGGAAGGTCCCCAGACCCCCCCCGGTTGCCTTCGGGGGTCCAGTCAGCAATGGGGTACCACATTCTCCAGTAATCCTCACACTGTACTCCACCTTTAATCTCGACATTCTGGCGAATCATCTTACGGGGTTTCGGGCTCCCTGGCAGAGCCCACCCGACCCACCACCCCTTTTTTTTCCTGTGTTGCTCCCCAGACTGATCCCTGAACTGAGTCCAAGGGAGGACTGCTTAGGCCTGTTCCCCCCATTTCTGCTTTGAGGTGCCAGGGCTCTGTCCCTCCACCGGGTGAGTCCCCATTAAACCTCCCTGAGGCATGGCTCAGCATCGCCACCTTCCAGTGCTGTCCTGTCTCCCAGCGCACTCGTCCCTCCTGAGTTCCTGCTGGAGCTCAGCCTTCCTCAGGCATCTTCCCACCCATAAAGTCACAACTTGTACCCCTTCTTTCCTGGTTCTCTTGCTACATGTCTCTTCCCTCTCCCACTTGGACCTTTTGGGATATTCTAGAGATTCCAATTTTAAAAAAAATGTATCCCTCTTCCCCCCTCCCCCCGTTCATTCACGTGAAATGTACACCATGTACATAGTCAGAGTTTTGGGATACTCAAGATGGGAACATGTGAACTGTGAAGGTCCCAGGCACAGTCTTACTGCTTGAAGCCCCCTTTGGAGCATCCTGGAGCCTCTTTGCCCACCTCCTTCCTCAGTGGCAAGGGTGTGGTCCCTCTCTACTGGACCCTCTGGACCTCCAACCCCACCTCAGTTGAACTTGACCCCCTTTTTTGAAGCTCTGTGATGGTGAACTAATGCAGGTCCAGGGGGACCCCATCACAACCCCTCAGAGAACATTGAGTGTAATGGAGATTCCCCCATCTGTCACAGTGGGCTGGAGATTCTGTCCTTTGCGGTCCACTGGGGCTTATCGGAGGCGATGGTGGCATTTGAGGATGACTGAACCATTCAGATGTCCCCATGGCAGGCTTGTAGGCTGCCTTCATCCTTTGCCCCCATGTCAGGGGTCTCGGCTTTCCGAAGAGCCCGGACTAGTGACTGTTGCCTCTCATTGGGCCCCAAGTGGAAAGCTTTAGACGCCATGGGGCTGACACTGTTTATAAACCCAGCTCTGGTAGCCGGTGCCTGGGCAGGAAGTGCACTCTGGGTGATGGATGGAGGCGTCTTGCTGTGTCCTGTCCCTAGTGCCATGCTGTCCCTAGCAGGCTGCTGAGAAACCCGACCCAGACCATATGGCAACGACCTGGGTGCTGGGATGTTTGCCGTCCGTCATGGATGACGGGACTCCTGGACATCCGCCGGATCTACAAAGCCCCCTGGCTCTGGCACCCCTCTCCTCAGTCTTTAGGGTTTGGGCTTGTTCTAGTACATACATGCTAACTACATGCTGTGTGTGCTGCATGGCCCTGCATGAGGTAGGAAGTCAAGGCTACTTTGAGGGTGCCCAAGGGCCACATACCCTGGTGTCCCTGGAGAGTCAGGGTTCCCCAGCAAGAGGTCTAAAGCCTGGTAGCCACTGGCCAAACTACATCCCATCCCATTGTACCAAGAGGCCTCACATCATGCTGTCGTAGTTGGCAAGTCCCAGGTGCTTTGGGGGCCTCCTGGGACACTGCTCTTGCTCCCAAGGGCCATGTACCCCAAGTGATCAGGTGGGTACCAAATGTGATGGATTCCTGGGACTAGGACCTCTGGGCTGGTCAGGTGTGCTTTCTGTGTCTTGCAGGCTTCATTGGGGCTCATGGCCTGAATCAGCTGCCTGTGTCCCCTCCGGCCACTTGGACCATCAGCCAGTCCCTTTCTATCTCCAATTTTCATTGAATTCAATCCGGCAGCAGAACTTAACACAGGAGGTCCAGATCCTGGCTGGGCTATCTCTCAGGGAGGCTTGGTCCTTCCACCTGGAGGGCCTGCCATGCCCTCATGTCAGCTGTTGTGAATTCAGGCCCCACCCGAGGGACCCCGATACATCCGTCCCTAGGCCTTTCTATCATCTAATACTGTGTCTTCAGCTTGGTCACTGACCTGTGCAGCTGCATGGTTTCAGGCACCAGCTGTTCTCATGTAGGCCCATCTTGCTCCTGGGCACCCTGGGTGATTGGGTGGAGACAAGGTACAGGGTCCAGGACACCTTACTGTAAGACCGGGTCCAGTCCACAGTGTCCTGGGGGCCTTGCCCGAGACTAACAAATCCTACCTAGTCTTAGTCAGCACACATGGGAAGGGGTTTAAGAGGCCTCCCCAGGGTTCAGTCCTGACATCTCGGCCCAGGAGCGCTGTCTTAGGACACAGCCATGCCCCTGCCGTAGACAGGGCAGGCAGTCCTTCTGTTTCATGTACAACCTCCCACCAGAAGAGGAGGCTGTGAGGGACGGGGAGGGGTTCTGGTGGCCGGCGCCCAGGCATGTTAGAGGGCAACCGCTGAGAGCCACTGTGGTCACCCTTCCACAGAACATGGTGATGAGCTTCCGAGTGTCGGACCTACAGATGCTTCTGGGCTTTGTGGGCCGCAGCAAGAGTGGGTTGAAGCATGAGCTGGTGACCAGGGCCTTGCAGCTGGTGCAGTTCGACTGCAGCCCTGAGCTCTTCAAGAAAATCAAAGAGCTGTATGAGACACGCTATGCCAAGAAGAACGTGGATCCCAGCCCACAGGCGCCACGGCCCCTGGACCCTCTGGCTCTGCACTCCGTGCCCAGGACTCCCCTGTCAGGGCCCACCGTGGACTACCCCGTGTTGTACGGGAAGTACTTGAATGGACTAGGACGCCTGCCCACCAAGGCCCTTAAGCCTGAAGTGCGCCTGGTGAAGCTGCCCTTCTTCAACATGCTGGATGAGTTGCTGAAGCCCACCGAGCTGGGTGAGTGGTGGGTATCGGCTGGGGGATCCCCACAGTAGGCTCAGCCACTGGGCCACATGCCATAGGAAGGCATGGCAGGTCACACTGGTCATCTCAGCATTTAGGGGCTGAGGCAGTAGTATTGTGAGTTCTGGGCTACAGAGCGAAAGTGTTTTTAAAAACAGCAAAACAGCAATGACTGAGGACTTAGGTGCCGTAGTGAGCAGAGCACTCACTAGCCTGCTGACCAGCAGCGAGGCACGGCAGCGTGTGCCTCTCATCCCAGCTCGACAAAGGGAGTGCCGGGAGTCTGAGGTTAGCCTTGGCAAATAGATTCCGACTTTTAAAAAAGAAAGAAAAGAAAGCTGGGCATGGTGGCAAACTCAAGTTATCACAGCACTTGGGAGGGAGATGCAGAAGGATCAGCATCAAGGTCACCCTCAATCAGCTACTCGACCAGTTTGAGACCCTATCTCAAGAAAAGCAGATGTAAATGGAGCTAGCTGTGTTCTGAGCGGTCAGGTTAGGTTGTCAGGTGGCCTAGACCATTAGACCCCCGTCTGTGGGGGCACAGATGGCCTCCCGTGCTGCTGTTGCATAGAGTGAGGTCTGCCCTGAGCTGTGCACCTGGGAGGCCTGATAGGCAGGAGGTTCTGGCCTTTTAATGGGCCCACACCTAGGACCTGGAGCTTTCTCAGGTAGCAAGTGTCTCTGACACTCCCGTCCCCCATTGTCTCTCCTGCCTAGAGCCCAGAGGTTGGTCCCAGCACTTGGCAGACTGAGATGAGAAGTTGCTTCTTTCACCCCCACATACCTGTGGCCTGTTCTCAGGATCCTTTCGTTCCACTGAGTGATCCCTTCCTGCTGTAGCAAGGCCGTTCCCCTTGTCCTGGGACTTGGTGGGGAGCTCTGTTTAATTGGGACTGCTGCAAGTGCCAGAGGAAGGGTGGCACTTGGCCTGTCTGAGGGCTGCTTCTGTGACCTGAGGCTCCACCCCTAGCCTGAGACTCCACCCTCCATGGAGCTGAAGCTGGCTTATGGCAGAGCCTTCTGGCCTTGCCACCTTCTTACCATGCTTCAAGTACTGCAATCCTGCCTTCTCCAAGGTCTCCACAGCCCTTGGCAGCTAGGGGCCAAGCTGCTGGGTATCATCTTGAGGATGACCCAAGTGCCAGGGAATTGGTCCCCCTGCCTGCCAGCCTGCATGGAGGGCTTCCTTCCTGCAGAGCAAGCCAGCCCTCACTCTGCCCCACAATGCAATGCTGTGCCCTGAGCCCCCAGGGACCCTGGTCACCTGATCTCCGGGAGAGCATGCTCCCCTGTCTACCCCAGCAGCTTGAACAAAGAGGACTAGCCCGCCTCACCTGCCTCCCCACCAGGGCACCCCCTTCCCTGGGTCCCACACCCCGAGGGGCCACTGGATCAGGAGCTCTGATCCTGGGCCTAAGACCATGATCCCTCAAGCTCTAAAACCCGTTATTTCACACGCCTGCCCCGCCCTGACCTGGGCCCTACAAGCACAAGCCAGTTCACGGTGGTCAGACCCTTGCCCAGGCCAGAATGAGCTCTATGCTCCTTTAGGATTCCCCGGAAAAGCTGCCTGCTCATCCTGCATCGGGCAGACAGAGCCCGTAAATCATCTGAGCACGCAGAGTGGGAGGGAGGAGGGCCACAGGCCAGCTGCAGACCAGGGCACACTAACATCCCGTTTAAAGAGGGCTGCTGACCAGAGAGGGCAAGGGGCTCATACACACGGCAGCCTGAGCTCCTGCCCCCCAGGCTACGCCCTGCACCCTTGTCTGCTGTTTCCCCACTCCCTGGCCAGGCAGGCCCAGGGCAGCAGAAGTGAGGACAGCCCAGGACTGGATGGGGAGGATTGTGTCTCCTGTCCCCCACTCCAGGGCTCTGCGGCTGGAGGGTGTCCTGGGCATCTGTGGTCGGAAGTGTAGAGATAGTGCCTGGACCTGAGGAGGTAGCCAGGACCAGTGACCTGTGACCCTCAGGTCCCTGGGATGTCAGCCTCTTCAGCCCCTATTCCTTCCCCTTGCTGCCCACATGGGTCTGTGCTCCCTGGCTACCATGCTGTCTTTCTTGGTTTGTTGATGTGGTTTTTGAGACAGGGCTAACAGTTTAGCCCAGACTGGCCTGGAGCCTGTAATGCACTAGGTCCGTGGTTCTCAACCCACCTCCTGCTGCGACCTTTAACACAGTTGCTCATGTTGTGTGACCCCAACTGTGAAGTTACTTTGTTGCTACTTCATAAGTGTAAACTTTGCTACTGTTATAAATTGTAATGTAGATCGGTGGTTTCCAGTGGGTTTTTGTGTGTGTGTGTGTGACCTCTGTGAAAGGGTCAAATAACCCCCAGAGAGGTCACACCCCACAGGTTGAGAACCACTGCGCTAGCCTGAGCCCTTGCAGTGCTAGGATCAGAGCCACCCAATAGCACTTGCTGACTGTGAGAAGGCCTGTCAGGTTCCATCTGCCCCAGGGTCTTTGCAGGACTGTGGCTCTTCACCCCCCAAGCCTTTGGTCACACCCCACTGCCTGCCCTATCCTTTTGGTATTTTAGAGACAGGGTTTCTCTGTAGCTTTGGAGCCTGTCCTAGAGCTAGTTCTTAAAGACCAGGCTGGCCTCGAACTCACAGAGATCCGCCTGCCTCTGCCTCCCGAGTGCTGGGATTAAAGGCATGCGCCACCACTGCCTGGAATGCCCTTCCCTGCCCTGTCCTTATGTCCTCCTCCACTGTGGCTCCCTTCTAACACGGCCTTTGTCTGTCTTCATCTTTTGCATGATTTTTTGTGTGTGTGCTGTGTTTTGAGGCAGGGTCTCAGGTAGCCCAAGGTGGCCTTGAACCTCTGACCCACCTGCTTCTACCACCCTAGCCTGGGCTGACAGGTATGTGCCATTGCACCTGGCGTGACCCTTGCTCTCTGATACCCAATTCGGGTCACTGATTTGAAGTAGGTCAGCAGCACAGTGGAGCTGACTGGTACCCTGTCCGCAAAGCTAGTCTCCATGTTGCCCCAACTCTGCGTGCAGGCTGGGGTGCAGCTGGGGGACACTCAAGCCCGCAGTGCTGCCCTGTTAGGGCTGCCCGAGTTAAACATCCAAGCCTGAGCTGGTGATGCGGTGTTGCTTTCTCGTGGTGCTGAGAGGTACCCAAAGGTTCTAGGTCACCTTGGGTCTCCACTGGGTCCCCAATGCCTACCCACCCTCCAGTCCTGGAGTGCACAAGGCTAAAGGGGCCATGTGAACCTGAGCATTGTGTTCCATGACCCTGAGTGCCCTGTCCTGGTCCCCACCTGTCCCTGTTGACCCTTCATGATCCCTTGGTGTTCGCCCACCTCAGGCATGGTGGGGGTGGCGGCTGTGGGTTCCTTAGTGTCTGTGCTTGGGCCGTCCATGTGTAGTGTGTGTCATGTCTGGTGTGGACCTCCACCCGCGCCCATGCTGCAGTTGGCCAGAGAGAAAAGGAAAAGTTGAATGGGGGAGCAGATGGAGCAAGGCTGCTGTGTGAGTGCGTGCGTGCGTGCGTGCGTGCGTGCGTGCGTAGCCCAGGTTGGCCTTGAGCTCCTCCCAACAAGTCCTGGAGTTTTACTCAGGTTCTCAGGAGAATGGCAGGTTCAAGGCCAGCCAGGTCATAAAGTGAGGCCCTCTCTTGGGAGAGACTGGGGTGGGGGTGGGATAAGGAGGTACAGAGGCCTTAAGGCAAGGGTGCTCCTGGTTTGTAAGGTCACCAAGGAGGAGTTCCCAGCTGGTGCTGCTGAGGAGACCCTGCCCTCAGTGTCTCAGACCTGGCGGGGCTACTGCTGTAGGGCCTGGCTGATGGACGAGGGGACCAATGGCTATGGCAGAGGTCCTGGCTTGGGGAACAGCATAGGGTGGGTCATGCCTCAGCTGACTGCTAGGGTGTGGGACCCACCCCAGCAGGGTACTCACCTGGCAGCCTGGGTCCTGCTTGATGCCCGCCCCTATGCCACAGAAGCTACCCGGCCTCCCTTAGGGCTATTGTTCCAGCTCGTCCTTCAGGACCTGTAGGTATGCTCAGCAGCGGCCCTCCACCACCCAAGGACCCATGGGCTCTCTCCACGATCCTGGGTGGGGCAGGTGTGACTCCCTCACTTGAGCAACTCCGCCTCCCAGCCCTGAGCCTGCCTACACTCACTGCGACTGGTCCCACAGCCTCTAGTTGAGACGGTTCCAGGCCAGTCCAACCCAGTGTCAGCACTCCTTGTAAACAGGGTGTCACAGGAACTTGGCTTCTGGGGGCCTCACCCGCAAGCGGTGCCTGTGGCTAGACAGGGAACGCCACCTGGTGGGGCGCTGGTTGGTCTCGCATTGTTGGGTGGAACTTAGGGCCTGCTCCCTGCATCTAACTGCCCTTGGACCCAAGATGCTTCTGCTCCAGCCTACTGCTTACTAGGGTGGCTGGCTCTGAACTACCTCCTCCTGCCCCTCAGAGGCCTGCTGTGGCTGCACTGCAGGCCGCTGCTGAGTCACATATCCACATGGTCAGAGCCCTCTGCTGAGGAAGGAACTGGGGCACACTAGGCCAGCAGTCTCTCCTGGAGCCACGGTGGCCTCAGGATATGAGTGGCTACCCTTCTGCCTTTGGGGCCCCCTCTTCTAAAGGGACTCAGAGTGGGAGGGGCCAGAGTGTGTCCCAGGCAGAGAGGGTTGGCCTCTTGCCCTGTGGCTGGGGAGCTGTAGACAGGCGGCCTGACCCATATGCATTCAGTCCCACAGAGCGCAGAGAAGCTGCAGGAGAGCCCGTGCATCTTCGCGCTGACGCCGCGGCAGGTGGAGATGATCCGCAACTCCAGGTACGTCCACCGCGAGCAGCTCTCTTGTCGTGTGCCCTCCTGTGCTGGGCCATGTGGGCCCCGCAGGCTCATGAGCACCCATCACTCCATGCCAGGAGAGCCCAGCTACGTTCATACAGATGTCACCAGGGTTCCCTGGGAAAGATGGGTATGAATGAACTTTCTGAGGGTGTGGCCAGGACAGCACAGCCGAGCTGTGTTTACGGTTGTGACTGTCCCTACGCCATTTGGCAGAACAGAGGTCAGGCTGGGGTATGGACACAGATTCTTCCTGGCATGGGCCAGGAACGCTACTGTCCTGTTGCCTGTTACTCACCTGGTGATGATAGGGAGGGCTCCAGGGTGGTCTGTGCTGTTCACTGATTCCTGCCTTGTGCCCTTGTGCCCTTGTGCCCTGCCCACAGAGAGCTGCAGCCTGGAGTGAAAGCCGTGCAGGTGGTGCTGAGGTACGCGAGCAGNGCCTCTCCTGTGGCCTCTCTGCATACGCAGCCCCATCCTGTCCACCCCTGTACCTCTACCATCTGTTGTCATTGTTGGGACCTCTGCTGCTTGTCTTCACAGCCCCCTGTGTCCCCCTGTCTCCCCAGGATCTGTTACTCTGACACCAGCTGTCCACAGGAGGATCAGTACCCACCAAACATCGCCGTCAAAGTTAACCACAGCTACTGCTCAGTGCCGGTAAGCGAACCAACAGCAGCCTGGGGGCGGGGTGACATGGACGCAGGGTGGGGATGGGACCTGGTGGGGTTGAGCACATCTCTGTTCGCAGGGTTACTACCCTTCCAATAAGCCTGGTGTGGAACCCAAGAGGCCCTGTCGACCCATCAACCTCACCCACCTCATGTATCTGTCCTCGGCCACCAACCGCATCACTGTCACCTGGGGCAACTACGGCAAGGTGAGCACCCTGTGCCCGGCGCCCCACTGCCCCATGTGCACCCTGTCCATCCCACATTGACCCCATCCACCCTGCGTTCAGCACCCTGATGCTGCAGCCGCTCTGTCCACAGAGCTACTCCGTAGCCTTGTACCTGGTGCGGCAGCTGACCTCCTCAGACCTGCTGCAGAGGTTGAAGACGATCGGTGTGAAGCATCCAGAACTCTGCAAGGCGCTGGGTGAGCAGCTGGGGCCCCAGGGCCTGGCTGTGCCCGGCGGGACCTGCTCTGTTCCAGGGTGTGCAGCACCCATGGTGTGTGTAAGGGTGGCTGAGGGACTGGGGGCAAAGACACAGTGTCTACCTGTGGTCGGGGTTCTGGATCTGGATGTGGGGGTTTCAGGGTCCAGTCTGTGAGCTTAGGCCTCCTGACTTAGACAAGTTGGAGAGCAAGGGCAGCTGGGCAGTCTGGGAGGAATGTGACACTGGAGATCAAGGCCAGGGTACCTGTGATGGTGCTTGGTTTGTGGAGACAGGGTTTCTCTGTGCAGCCCTGGCTGTCCAGGAACTAGCACTGTAGCTCAGGCTGGACTCGAACTCACAGAGATCCGCCTGCCTCTGCCTCCCGAGGCGTGGGGCCACTGTCACCCGGCTGTGACAAGGAGTTTTCAGATGAGACAGTGTGGTTGTGAAAGTCAAGAGTTCCTGCGGCAGCAGCCCACAGTGCCCACCCACACTTGGCTGATGGGGCCTTGGTGGCCCTGAATGTCGCCAGTGGCCATTTCTCTGCAGGACAGGTCTAAGCCACCTCGGAGGCATCCAGGCCTGTTGTCACTCCTCCAAGCTGGGGTTGACCGTGCTGGGCTCTGGCCACCATGTCCCTGTGATGTGATGGCATCTTGGAGACCAAGACTCCTGACCAGGAGGACGTGGCCTAGGCCCCCTGGGAGTTGCTTATACCTGGAGAGTTGAAGGCATGCTTTGCAGACAAAGGCCACCAACTTTATTATTTGGTGGCCAGGGTGGGACAGCACTCACAGGTGTGCTGTCTGTGCCTGAGCTGAGCCTGCTCAGTGTCACTGGAGCTGCATGGCCTGGGTTAAAGGGTCTCCATGCTGCTCACAGCTGAGTCCTCCAGGCTGCATGGCATTAGCATCTCTACCGCCTCTGGGCAGGTTGTGCTGCCTGGGACTTTGCAGAAACACCCTGCAGGTCTCAGGAGCCCACGGGGTCCCTGTGTTGAGTGAACAGGGTTTGCGGGCTGGTGCTCGGGAACTGGTGGCAGAAGGATCAGGCTTCAGGGAGATGTGGAGGCCAGCCTGGCCTACATGAGTCCTACAGTCTTCTTCAGCTGTGGAGAGACCCCGCCCTCTGACGCCCCATCCCCTCTGTCACCTCACAGTCAAGGAGAAGCTTCGCCTAGACCCCGACAGTGAGATCGCCACTACTGGAGTGCGAGTGTCCCTTATCTGCCCAGTGAGTCCCCATCTGTCCCCAGCCACGTGGGTGGTCGGCCTCATGTGGGACAGTGTCCTCACAGCCCCTGTCCTTTCCCTGACAGCTGGTGAAGATGCGGCTGTCCGTCCCCTGCCGCGCAGAGACCTGTGCACACCTGCAGTGCTTCGACGCAGTCTTCTACCTGCAGATGAACGAAAAGAAGCCCACATGGATGTGCCCTGTGTGTGACAAGCCCGCCGCCTATGACCAGCTGATCATAGACGGGTGAGTCTGATGGGCTCTGCACGCTGGAGACTCCAGTGGGACAATGGGGCCTGTGGCCTGGCTTATAGGACTTGTTGGAGCCTTTGTTGTGGAGGTGGTCGTTGTATCTTAGTTTCACTCTGCCTGGAGTCCCCTGTTCCTGTGATCTTGTGACCTCAGTCTTTGCAAGTGGCCTCCTCCAGTCCTGACTGCCCTGCAGGACTCTGCCCCACAGCAGAAAAGGAGGGGTCATGCTTCCCCTTGGGACGGCTCAGCTCTCCACTCCAGACACTGCTCCTGCTGTCTGAGGCTCCTGCCAGGCGCCAGCTGCAGCTCTGTATCCCCAGAGCCACCACAGGCGGCTGAGCCGAGGCCCTCAGAACCTCTTGCCTGGGACCCTAAGTGCTTTCTGCCTGTCCTTGGGCTTGGCTGAGAGACTTGAGTGTGTCCCCAGCAGACCCTGGGGAGTCCCAGGTCAACGTTTAACCTGCCTTGCTCCCAGAAAGGAAACTGAGGCTGCTCCCAACCCAACTCCTTCAGCAGGTGCTGGGCTTTGCCTGGGTCCTGGCTGGAAGGGCCACTTGCTTCCCTGACGAGCTCTAGCACTGGGTGGAGTACCACCCTGGGACTGCATGCAGGCTGCATTCAATTGCCTTCTGTTCTTGCCCAGCTGTGCTCTTCCGCCCAGGCCGTCCCTAGCCCAGGGCTCTAGGCAGACTCAGCAGGTGCCTCTACCCTTGGTGGAGCCCTGTGCCACCACCCCAGGGTAGAGGGGCTGTCTGGAGGAAGGCTCAGGTTGGTAGCCAACAGCCCTAGGCCGTGGGAAGTTAGCAGACCGCAGGCCCCCAGAGGATGTGTAGTTCTTCCAGCTCAGGCAGTGGAGTTTGCCCAAGCCCAACCCTGTCCACTCTGCTGCCCCCAAGGCTGCTGTCGAAGATCCTGAGTGAGTGTGAGGACGCGGACGAGATTGAGTTCCTGGCCGAAGGCTCCTGGCGCCCAATCCGTGCGGAGAAGGAGCCGAGCTGCAGCCCGCAGGGACCTATCCTGGTACTTGGTGAGTGCCCGCACACTGCCCCTGAAGTGTGCCAGCCAGCCTGGCCCGCAGCTGAGCACTGTCACTGTTCCTGCAGGCACCTCGGACGCCAATGGGCTCCCGCAGGCCCCCAGCACCCCTGGCGTGGGAGGCAGCATGAGCAGCGCACTGGGCGGTGCGGGCAACGGGGCAGGGGCGGCAGGCGGCCCAGAGAACGGGAAGCCTGGCGCCGACGTGGTGGACCTCACACTGGACAGCTCATCTTCCTCAGAGGATGATGAGGACGAGGATGAGGATGACGAGGATGACGATGAGGGCCCCCGGCCGAAGCGCCGCTGCCCATTCCAGAAGGGTCTGGTGCCTGCCTGCTGACGCGCCGGCCTCCCCTGCCCACCCCTCCCTGGCTCCCGTATCTCTGGACTCTCCTCTTTGGGGGATTTAAAAAAAAAAACAGTAAAGTGACAAAAAATGAGAAAAGTACAAAACGAGAAAAAAACAAGAGCAAATCAACACTTAACACAGGCCGGCAGCTCGCAGGCCACCTCCCGGAGCAGGCCCGGGGCACAGGAGGGGACCTCGGACACTGGACAGGCGACGGCCGCGAGTGGGTGTTCTGCTTTTCCTGCATTGATGCCGAGCCTGGAGCGCTGGCCTGGCCGCAAGCGTGTTTAGTTGAGAAGCCATGGTGGGGAGGCGGGCCGGGGACAGCAGCCACAATGTGCAATAACGTGGTGTCGCGGACCCGCGTGGCGTGGGGGGGTGTTGTTTTCTAGCCAGCTACCTCGGTAACTCCAATTCATTCAGGTTCACTTCCCCACGGGGCAGCCCTGCCGTGGCTCGGGCTCCTCAGCTGCCTCCCTGCCCGCGGGAGGCTCGCTCTTCCACCGCCTGTCACCCTCCCCAACCGACTCTGTCAGGAAGCAATACCGGGTCTGGTCCGGAGCGGGCGGCCCGGCGGTGTCACCGCATGAACTCGCCGGGAGGCCGGGGGGGCCCTGGCCTGCCGCGCGGCACTCTTTTCTAATATTTGTATTCTAATTTAATTGTTTTTTAAAAATGCAAATAAAATTAAAAAAAAAGCCAAGAGTAGCCAGTCCTGGCCATCTGTGGGTTTTGTTTTGTTTCTTTGTAACCTGCCTGTTCTCCCCTGAGCTAAAGGCTGGAGGGGGCTTGTTAGATAATGTCACCAGGAGGCCCCCTCAGGTTAAATATGGGCGGGTCTCTGGGCGAGTAGAAACACACACTGGAGTATTACTCGACCCTGAACAGGAGCAAGGCTCACACACCCAGAGTGCAGGGATGTGAAGACATGCTCAGTGAGACCCACCCATGTGCTGTGACTGCTCAAGTGGATGAGGCTGGTGGACCACGCAAGCAAGCCTTAGTATGATCTCAATACAGAAAACCTCAGCACGCTAGAGGAGTACTACATGTGAGCATGTGTGAGCATTGCACCCTCTAGGCCCAGAAGCCTGCCCGCTCAGGTCAGGCCTGGGAACACTGGCCAGGAGAACCCAAGGAGCGCCCATGGTTCCCATCTGGGAATGGAGGGCCTGGAGCCATCCAGCAGACAGTCCCGCAAGGCAAGCGGCAGCCACTCGGTGGGCAGATATGTCCGGGATGCAGAACTCAGACTTAGTGGGTTCCCGACACCCAGGACCCAAGTGCACGCCACCCATCCACGGCTCCACTGCTCTGGATACAGCCCGTGGGAGGACCCCATGCCTACCCCATCCCCTTTCCCTAGTGACAGGGCCCCAGTTCCCACTTCCTCCTGCTGACAGGAAGTTGTCCACATCCAGCTGAGGCTTCCGGGCCCCTAAGCCTGATAAGGTCACTGGAGACCATCTGGGGACAGCAACTTGGGGGCTTCCTATTGTCCAGGCACAGGCGACCCAGGATTTTGAGGTCACCAGCCCAAGTGACCTATCTTTGCCTGGAAAAACCTAACACCTACCCTGGGACCCCATGGGTGCCTCTGTCAGGCCCCACCCACAGGGCATGTAAAACTGGGCAGATACTGGGTGTCTCCCAGACACTCCCCCCCAACNCAAGACAGAACACAGAGACCAGGCAAGGAGACATGGTAACAGGCTGCATTTAGTGGTTGGGTTTTTCTTTTATGTACAAGAAAAATGAGTTCTATTTTTTCGGATTTTTTTCAATCTTGTTTGTATGTTTTTTATTACTTTTAAATCTTGTCCCCCCCACCCCCAAAAAGTGCATTTTTTTAAATCAGTTGATTTGTTTTCGTTCTGCCTCCCCCACTTTATTTTATAAAGATTCTTACATCCAGTCAGTGGAATGTCTGTTCTGTGCTCCGGACCATATACACCAGGCCTGGGCCCCAAAAATCCAAGGCACCTCATTCTGGACCTGGGGCGGGGCTCCCCTGGCCCTGTCTCCTGAGCCCCGTGCCCCCCACCAAGATAAGCCAATATTTATTTAGTGTGAACTAGTTCTGAACTGAGATAATCATTCCTGGGGTGAGGAGCTCCCCAAGACCCCTGACCTGTCCGGTGCCAGCCACCCCGAACTCCGGGAAGGCTGTTTCCTCAGCTTAAATAACTTTTTAAAATAAAACTGCAAATATAAATATCTTTCTTTCTCAAAAAATAGGATTTTGCTTTTTTTTTGTTGGTTTTTGTCTTTTTTTGTTTTTTTCTATTTTTCCTTTCAGCCTGTGTCCCCCTTTACAATCCTGATTCGCACTGTGGACATCCAGGAGTCCCTGACAGCTGGCCTGATGCCCACCTGTGCTGCCTCAGCAGGAGCATCCCCTGGCTGCCCACCCAGAGGACCCACGGGAGCACCCGAGGAAGGTCAGCTGTGCTCAGACAGCGTGACAGGGTGGTGGCCACTGGAGGGAGGGGTCCTCCTGAATGACCACCCCAGGGCACCCGCTTTGGTTCCGCCCCCTCGAGCCCAGCTTGGCGGGGCCATGGCTGGGCCAGGTCTGTCATTTACATTCATTGGTTTCTATATATATATCTATATATATATATATAGATAGATTTTTTCATTTTTATTATTTTTTTGCTTTTTTATTTTATTTTTTTCTTAATCTCGAAAGGCCAGTGGGGTAGGAAGGCAAAGAGCAGCAACTACTCAGCAGGCGTGGCCCTATGCTCAGGTCACAGGCTGGGGACAGCTGCAGGCCAGTCCCCTCCCCAGTCCTGGGCCCTCTCTCTCTCTCTCTCTCTCTCTCTCTCTCTCAAACACACGGAAATTCACCATAATGGAAGTAACAAATGTGTTATCTTTTTTTTCCGATTTTTTTTGTCGTTGGTACCAGGCATTTAAAAAAAAAAAAAGCACACACACAAAAATAAACCCCCAAACAACCAAACAAAAACCTCTCTCTCTACAGCACCCTCCGCTCAAACCTCTAGTGAATTCCACAATTCTCTTTGGCAACTTTTATCACGGCCTTAATTTAAATAAAAATTTGTAAAAATCAATCCACATTCTATATACAGTGTGAGATTGCAATATGGGGGGCAGGGGGTGGGCCTTGGGGTTGTCCCGGCGATGGGCCCATGCGGTGGCTGCGGCCCCCCCAGGACGGGCTGGTGGTTAAGGCAAGGTGGGTGTGGGTGGGCAGAAGCTGAGCGCAGAGCTGGGGACAAGGGTTTAGTGCAATTCCCAAGGGGGTTTGCGTTGTCGCTGGCGGGCTAGGGGGCACCCCCCACCACAGTCCCCAAGGGCTCCACCCGCCCCAAGTTTGGTGGCCACTGGCCAGGATGACATGTGATTAAGGTTGGTTTTATTGCGAGGGTGGAGCAGTGGGGGCTGCTGGGCCCTGCTTGGCCACAGCCCGGTTCCCGGGAGAGCTCTCGATGGGAGTGGGATGCAAGGGAGGCCAGCACCACCCCGCCCCTGGGCCTGCCCCTTCTGCTGGCCCCAAGGGGGGATCCTGAGACATTTGGGGGGGAGGCTCGCGGGATGGGAGGGGATGAAAAGGAAAACCTCTCTGTTAGAAACTGGAAGCGGCCTTCTTATCGAGCTTCCCTTTAGAGCCAAAGAACAAGACATTTGTCAATAGACACACAGGGCACCTCCACCCATGCCGGCACCCGGCAGCATCGTCCCCAACCCCGGCCCCTGTCCGTGGCCTGTGGCTCGGTCACACCGGGCCTTTGGTGGGGAGCCGGAGTTTGGGGGCGTGGGGGGTCAGGTGCCGGACCCTGGGTTACAGTCAGTGCCTTTGAGTAAAAAGGGGGTGCCTAGGAGGTACTACCACACGGGAAGAGGGGCCGGGCAGGAGTCGTGGGGTCTGGCTGGCCAGGGACCAGCCCTCTCTCCCTCTCTCTCGGGGACATCCCTGAGCTGGGAAGCAAATTGGCGAGCCGAAGGGGGCAGCGGCCCTGGCTCCCAGGCCTGTGGTCTCCAACAGAGACAGGAGAAAATCAACTAGGCTGGGGAAAGGGGGCCTGGCAGACTCGGGGACCCTGGGTCCCTTCCCGCGGCGTCCTGGCCTCCCCGCCCTGAGCCTCGGGAACACACGAGGATTCTGCCGGAGCAATGGGTTGGGTTTCTTTATTTTATACAAAAATAAATTGACTTACTCTCCACTGCTCTCTCGCTCTCTCTCTCTCTCTCTCTCTCTCTCGCTCGCTCGCTCGCTCTCTCCAATTTTCATAGAAGCTGGGTGCAACTTGTAAACATTTTCTTAAGAATGAAAAGTACCCGTTCAGTTACAAAGTGCCAAGATCCCCACGTGGCTGTCGCCGCTTTAGCTGATTTTTTTTTTAAGTTTTTGTTTTCCCTTCGTATTTAGTAAAATCTTGGGGTTTTATTGCTGTTTTGTGACATTAAGCTGTGGCCTCTCTTGCCCCCTCCCCTGTCCCTGCCTCAGTCCCTGGGGTTCCCTCTGATCTTGGCTACATCCCCCCAAAACTGCTGCCTGCTGCCGGCTCCTCTGAGGAAAAGAATATTTTATATATCTCTCTATATATATATCTCTATATAAACTGTCTTTAAGGAGGAAAAGGGGAAATAGATCTAAAAAGTGCTTTAAAAAGTGGGGCGCAGGGTGAAGACAAATTTTCAATCTCTGAACATGGGGCGGGGTCAGGCTAGCGGAGACAGGAGGGTGGGGGGGTCGCCCTGAGCAGTGGCCCCGAGGACCCCGCCAGGTGTAAGTGCCGTGAAAGAAGGTGGCGGGACCCCGGCGGCCCCCCAAATCCCAGCTCTGACCACCCAGGCTTGGGAATAGACTTGTATGTCAGTGGTGGCCAGGGTGGGGGTGTGCAGAGGTGCGAGGCCACAGGCGGGACGGGAGCAGGGAGGCCGAGGGGACACCCCCCTCTTTAGTAAGTGCCCTGAGGAAGGAGGGTGGGGAGCCGGGGACCATTTTAACGTCCACTCACAGTGGACAGAAAGCATTTAAGGTCTGTCTGAGACCCCTAAAACCAACCAGCAAGGAGCGGGCGCCTGTCCTGGGGGTCCCCATCACCCTCACCTTAGCCAGGAGCAGGCAGGGAGGCCCCTGGGGTGGGACCCCACACGGACAGGGGCGAGGGGCACAGGAGCGGGTGCGGCCACGTCCTAAGAATCTGTGAAAGGCAGGCGTGCCCACAACGGCCATGGATATATACACGCACACAGGTCCGCGCGTGGATGGATGGAGGGCATCTGGACAGACAGCTGTGGTGCTAGGGTGGGTGTGGTTTTTCTCTCTTCTCTCTTAGTTTGTTTTGGTTTGTTTTGAATACGAGTCAGGTGGCAAAGTTACCCTCTGCAGCGGCCATGGCAGGGCCACCCGCACCATCGCCGCTGCCTGCTACATTCAGGCGGCCCGAGCCTTCGGGGCTGGCCTCGTCCTCGTCCTCATCCTCGTCCTTAAAGTGCTTCTCCTGGCCATTGCGCGGGGTGTCGGGGAGCCCGGGGGGCGCAGCGGCCCCAGCGGGGACATCGGGGGGCACACCCCGCACGCGGGGCTTGCGGCCACGACGGGAGGGGACCCCATTGCAGCCGTCTTTCTTGAGGTGTCTGTGCAGGTGGTCGGAGCGCACGAAGGTCTTGCAGCAGCTGTCGCACTGATAGGGCCTCAGCCCCGTGTGCACCCGCATGTGGTTCTTCAGGTCGTAGTTGTGCGCGAAAGCTGCGCCGCACTGCTGGCACAGGTACGGCTTCTCGCCTGTGTGCTTCCGCATGTGCACCTTCAGCTTGTCCTGCCTGCGGGTGAGCAGGTGGGGACACGGTAAGCAGGCACCCGGAGACCCCAGCCCCACCCAAAACCCGCACTAAGGGATACTGCTGTACAACCCCAGGAAAATGCTATTCCCTTTCCTGAAGCGGGCGAGCGCAGGTGTGCCCCTTCACACAACTACTGATTTACTCGGCACCTGCTGGATGTCAGGCCCTGAAAATGCCATGGGGAGAAGGGGTCCAGGGCTATGGGTGCTCTGGCCCAGAAAGACTTTTATGCCAGCCGGCCGGTGGTGGCGCACGCCTTTAATCCCAGCACTAGGGGGCAGAAGCAGGTGGCTCTATGTGAGTTGGAGCTATCCTGGGCTACAGTCAGTTTTGTCACAGCCTGGTCTACACCTTGAGAGACCCTGTCTCAAAGAAAAGTACTACATCTCAAAAACATGCATGGAAGGACAGCAGCGCCCCCAGGCCACCCTATGGGGCCTCTTAGACCCTCACAGTGACCCTGCACCACAGCTCCCCACACCCCAAGGCCTCACTTGCGTCTTGGCTGACTTCCCTTCTGTGCCCCTGTACCTGAGACACAGCCCAATGCTGGGAAGACTGGCAGGACCACAGCCCCACAGAGCCCGGGGATGCACTCAGAGATAGTTACTTTCTTCCACCCCCTCACTTGCTGACTTGTGTGACATTTCTTAGCTCTGTCTGTCCTGTTCTGAGGCATGGACTCTCCATGAAATCTTCCAGCAACCCAGACGGCATCTTTGATCACAAGGAGCAATAACCCCTGTTCAGGCCCTATGGCCCCTCTGCCTTTGTCAAACCCTGGGCACCTAGCTCCGGCTTGGGCTCCATCTCTGGCACAGCCCAGGCTGCCATCCCTGCTCCCTCCATGGCTCCCTACTGCTATAAGGACATGGCCACCGGTCCTCTGCACCAGATCCTTGTCCCTGCCTCAGTTGTACCAAAAGAACATGAATGAGGTGAACCCCACCCCACCCTCTGTACTTCCCTCCCAAGATCTACATCAACTATTGGGGGTTTCTTCGGCTGTCCCCCTGCACAGGCCCC
>LOJH01024910.1:0-18945 GCA_001685095.1 Ellobius talpinus
TGATTCCATAATCCATTTATACCTTATTTTTAGAGAATTTACAAAGATGCCCTATGAGAAGTCATACCAGTTTAAGGAACTAAATTCCACTTGGAATGGTTTCACACTTCCAGGGTAACATTTTCAGAGTGAGCGGAACATGGTTATCAACCAGTCCACCAATATCATTATATTTACCACACATTTTCATTTTAAATATTCTTTACTTTTAAAGGGCATATTTAAAATGCTATATGGGTCCAGTTGATCTAACTGTATAATGATTTTTATGTGCTAGTTCTTTGCATTGAAGTTTTAATTATTAAAATAAAAGTAAAAGGCATATTGCCGGAATCTTTCCACCAAAAAAAAATGTAACTCGCAAATTAATATGATTCTATTAGAGATAGGCTTCAATGAGAGGTATTTTGTTGTTGTTACTACTGCATTTAGAGTGTCTCGAGGGAGAAAATAACCAATGGACTGGAATTATAAAGCTTAAGCCAAAGTTTATTCAAGGTAAAATGAGAACATGTATTACCAGAAATACCCTTACAGAAGAGAAACTTCCCTGTGACTCTCATAAAAAGAACATCATAGTAAAGCAAAATTAAACATTGATAATCCTTTTCAAAAAAAGATAGGCTACATAGTGAGATGTCGAAAATTTATTAAAATGACTGCAGTGGATTTCATTAGGAGCTACAGTTCTAGGTTCAAGAGCAGAAAATGTCTTTAGCTTTTAAATTTTAATTTGGTTTATTATGAAAGAAATAATTAAAATGTAATTTAAAATCACTAACTTTTGTTTTCTTAAAGTCAAATAATAGCAAGATGGCTTGGGGAGAATTTCAAGGCCAAGAAGCAAACACTGCATAAAAAATGATTCCTAAGGGCTTAGAAACTCATAAAAATTAACCTTTCTTGGGTATTAATGAACTAATCCCATTACAGTGATGGTTAGTGTTGAACTTCAAATGGCAAAGACAGATGATAATGTGCTATTATCAGTGTATATTTCTATTCATTAAGGGTCTGTGCAGTAGAGTTTGGATAAAGTGAGATCTAATTTAGTTACAAATAACAACCAATTCAGTCACACTGAAGAAAATGAAGAGAGCAAGAAAGGTGGCTCAGTGATTAAAAGCACTTAGTGTTCTTGTTAAGGGCCAGTTTGGTAGTCAGCACCCATGCTAGGAGTCTTACAACAGCCTATAATTCCAGTTCCAGAAGATCTGATGCCTATGGCCTCTGAGGGCATGTGCACTCATGTGTTCATACCCACATGCAGACATAACACACATAAAATTAAAGACAGTAAGAACACTTTGAAGGAAAGAGAGTGGTGGGAAGAGAGGACCTGTCACACATAAGAAAACTCACTCCAAAGGACATATGACTGAGACCAGGTGAGCTCAAATACAGTCAGCCCTACATTCTTGCAGGTTCCACACCTATGGATTCAACCAACCACGGATTAAAAACATTTAGGGAAGAATCTCCCTGCTGGTAATGTAGTCACTTACATAGCATGTTCACCATCTGGGTTGAAAACTAGCATCACGAAAAGATTATACCTGTACTGAGCATCTAGGCACTATCCTTAGCATAATCTTTTAAAGAATGTAATACTCCAACTATTTACACAGCGTTTCTATTGAATTTAATCCTGAGATAATCTAAAGTGTAGTTTAAATTATGAGTCACAACACAACTGAAGGTGAAGAGCTTGAAAACTCTCAAAAGTTTCTAGACATGTGGCAACCAAATGTTCATTAGAAATGTAATTCATAAAGCACAGTGCAGTGGTGGCACACACCTTTAATTGAGCACTGGGAAGGCAGAGGGAAGTGGATCTTTGTGAGTTGGAGCCCAGCCTGGTCTACAGAGTTAGTCCTAGGACAACTAGAGCTGTTACACAGAGAAACCTTGTCTCAAACAAACAAATAAATGAAACAAACAGATAAATAAATAAATTCATAGTTAATCTGAAGTTTTTCTGGCAGATCTTTCATATGTTATATCATGAGATTTCCCTGCAGTCTTGGTTTTGAACAAAAAACATATACCTTGTCCTACATGTTCAGTCACACCACACAACACCAATGACCACTACGGAAAATACCATGGTTCAGACTTAAGACTATTGTTTGTACATACAACATATTCTGATCTTAGAGAAGCAGGAAGGTTTGATTTCAGAAAGCAATGATTTTTAATAATTTCCTCATCATGTAGGTATCAAGTGAGTTGGCCTTAGTGTTGTATTGTGATAGAATGTTCAATTTCAAAACTTGCTGTTTGAGTTGCTGGCTTGACCTTCATAAGAAAAAGCATCAAATAAAATCGAGTTTAAGACTAGGGTAGAATTTCCAACAGTTTCTGAAATGGTGCTAAACATAGAGTGATCCTCACCTGTCAATCAGCTTAGGGAATACTGCACAGTAGCCCATCTTCTGAAATCCACAAAAAAATAGAAAGGTTTGGGTACTTGCACCTCAGTGTTAAGTTTAACAAATGTGCTCAAGAATGTGCAGGTAATAAGGACAATGTGTGCTCAGACTTTAATTGAGGTGAGATCTCAATCAGACCTTGAAGCATGATAAAGCATGATGAGACCAAAAAGAGTAAACTATGCTAAAAATTCAAAAGGGGGAAGGTTTGGCCAACAGAAGGCTGAATATTGGGCTGACACTTAGGTGACACTGGCTTGTGACTAGATATTTGGAGGTCAATTTACTGCCCAGGAGCATTAAGGGGCCAACATTGTAGTATGTGAAGAGGTGCTTGCTAAGGGAAGAATAGACTTTTAGTGTCTCTCTGTGTAAAGGGTTTTTGCTGGTTTCTTTTCTCAAATTTATTTTTAAAACAATTATTTCTTTTAATTAAGTCATTTAACTCCAAAAAAGAGTTCAAAATACCTGTGTACATATTTATTACAGTTTTGGTTTTGTACAATTAGAAAATTCAGAACAGCCAATATAATGGAAACACATCACTTATTACAACTATATAACAATATATGTAATTATCTTAAATGTCTTCACTCACACAAGTTTTTTGAAATGGTAAATTGCTCACTACCATGTTACTTACATAAACAGTATGGAAATTTCAACAGCCTTTGATAAAGGCTTATCAAATGAATTATTAGCATAATTGTTGGGAGAGTAGAGAGAGAGAAGAAAGTAGGGGAAGAATGGAAACAAAGCAGGAGGACACTAACTGGTCTAACTTATGCTCTCCACAGCCATTTGTCAAGCATGCATTTTGGAGACACAGTAAGCACAGTGGTTGGCAGTGCTAGCAAAGACCGCAGATTCCTACGAAGACACAAAGAAAGAACTCATCAGGAGGCTGAGGTGTACAGAGCAGTGAGACGTTACATGCACCATTTACAAAGGAATCAGGGAAGGTGGGGAGCTAGCACAGCCTGGGTGATGAGACAGCTTTCTCCACAGAAGAGAGAATTCAACAGAGAATCAAGACAGAGGAACTGAACCCATGAAAGATGTAGCTTAGGAGTTGGTAGGGTGAAGACTAGAGTATCTCAAGTAGAAACATGAAGAGAGCTGAAATCAGGCAAATGTGCCTAGAAACCTAGACAATAAACAAGATGGGACAAGTATCTTGTGCAGTGCCCACCATAAGTAGTGGTGATATCTCTCAGAAGAATTGGTAGTATTTTTCACATTTATCAATGTATTTTATGATTTTGTCATCCATGGTATATATTGCTATAATTAGGAGAAATGAATGATTTTAAAGTTGGCCATTTACATAAACGGGAATAAGCAAACATCCAGTAGGCGGTACTGGGACACCTTATTTGGCTCACGTTTGGACTCCAGACTGTGGCGATGGATATAATTTCCAAAGATCACTTTCTTGACTTCTGGCTGCCAGAAGTAGCCAGGGCAGCAGGCACACCAGTGTCTAGTCCTGCCTCTTTCTCTGATCTCTTTGCTTCCTAGACTCAAAGTGGAATTCATTGGTTGACTGGAAATAGGTATTGAAAACTCTTGTGATGAACTCCTCAATAGCTGTCAATTTACTACTTGGTGTTTGCGAAGCTCATTCCTCAAATTAGAGAAGTGATTCTGCAGTTAAGGAAACAAGAGTTTAGAACCATATGCTTAATCCCTTCCTTTCCAAGAAAGCCTTCCAGAGGACTTTAGAAAGAAAAGAATGCTTTCCTTCTATGTGCTTTGGCACTGATTTTCTCTGAAGCAGTTTCTCCCTGTTGTGACATAACATACATTTTGTGAAATTCTTTCCTAACCTGGTAAATGTAGAACATTGTGGCTATTCCTACACACAATTCCACAGAATGAGACTAGATGTTTCTGGAACATCACAGTGGAATAGCCTCGTAATTTATGGCTGTTGCTGTTTTATTCACTGTTTAAGATATTGTCAACCACATTGATTTAGGGAGAGAATGAGAACCCAGTTGCATGTACAAGTACCTCTAAAACACTGTCAGTCTTTAACATCTAGGAGTTTTGAAACCAGTCTCTATTTGTTCTGCTCTAGCAGGAGGAGCACTTGATGCAGAATGGACCTCCTTCATCTTCTTTTCCTCTACAGGAGCTTGACTGAGCTAAGGGTGAGGGGTAAGCATACAACAGTCTACTGTACTGAGTGATGGGCTTGGATAGAGAACTCACAAAAATCTGAAACACCCATGGTCTTTCCAAACATCCTTCATGTAACATATCTCTCCTTCCTTCCTTTCTTTGGTACCCTCTCTCCCATTTTAATCACACCCACCCATTTTTCTCTTTCACTATTTACAGCACCCATGTCCTGCTATCCTGCTCTATAGAGCCCCTGCCCCCATATTTGAGTTTGTGGTACTACACCAATTTTCTCTTTCTTGATACCTTAACCTAACTTTCAGGAGGTCATCCTGAAAGAAGCACAAATGTCTTATTAATGAATGAAACTATTTCAAAATAAGAGGTACTGTTTAGAACCCTGTTGCTTCCATAACAGCTGCAAATGGGTTTCTGATTCTCTTGGAGCCAGAGTGGACAACCACTTCACATAAGTTAGCTTGTTCATTCCTGTATCTCTGGAGACTGAACACTGACATCTGTAGTCATAAGACAGCAAATAGGAGGTGACTGCCCTTGTTTAATAGAGGACAGCACTTCTCTTTCATGCAGGTTTGCTAGGATACCCAGGATAGTCTCAACCTGCTGTCTTAGAGGCCAGGAGTGATTTAATTTTGAGTTAATGTACTTCCTTGTCAGCTTACTTTGTTTTTCATAAAACTGTGACCACTATGATTTACTCACGTCCCTTTGAGTTTCTTCTGTTCTGGGTGAGTGGCATAGTGTTTGACAAACAAAAGGTATTTGAAAGTGATTTGGAATAGGTTTAATTTCCTGGACTATGTGATAAAAGCATGAAACTCAATCATGAAAGTTGTCCTCTGACTTCCAGATGGATATCTATGTACTTTCTACTTATCACCTATTAGAAAAGTGCTGTGATGTATACACTTATATATACAAAGTTGTACGTGGGTGTGCTAAACTCTCCTAGGTAACGCCTACTTAGCTCATTCTTCAGGTCTTGGCTCAAGCCTCCCTTTCCTGAAAGAAGTCTTCTGGACTGATCTGTGTCTCTCATTCCAGTGAGCTTGCTCCACCATCACTCATCAGATGACCTCACTTTGCTCCTCTCAGAAATGAGATTCACATTACATGCTGGCTCTGTGGTCAATACCAGTCAACATTTGTTTAATTAGTGCAATTGACCAAGGCTAGTCTCGGAGATGCTTGCCAGAGTTTACAGCCTCTTATTCACATAAATCCTTATGTCTATTGGCCTCTCCAGAAGATGTTAACAGTTCACTACGAAATAGACATTAGTATTTACAGGTCACTTGCCTAAGACCATCTATAACGTAAGGCTGTCTGGATTATTTTATCCATATTTTTCTGGATTAGAAAACACTTAATCTTGGGACAGGAGGACCTGAATTTAGCTCCCCAGCATCCATATAGAGAAGCCAAGCATGGTTGCAGTTGTAACCCTTGGACAAGTATATCCCCAGCCTCTGTAGCCAGTTGGTAAGCTCCAAGTTCAGTAAAGACTGTTCTCAAAATGATAGTGTAGAGAGGAATAGTAGAAGACACTAGACATCTATCTTTGGCTTCTACGTATACATAAAGACACACATGCAATCCTCAGGCACAAAATATTTTATTTCATATAACTAGGAAACAAACAAACAAACAAAAGGACTATACATTGTATAAAAATGCTTGCACAACACCATGCTTGTTATTAGATATGTTTTTAAAGACAATTAAATATTTTTACTGTGTTCTTTTTTCATCATTTTTATTTCTTTTACATACCAGTTAGTTTCTCCTCCTTTCTCCCCTCCCACTCTCTCCTTTCACCTTTCCCTTACTCCCCCTCCACTCCTCCTCTGTCTCCACTTAGATGGGGTAAGGCCTCCCATGGGAGTTAACAAAGAATGGCACATTAAGCTGAGACAGGACCAAACTTCTCCCCCTTGCATGAAGTTTGGGCAACGCATCTCACCATAGGGATTAGGTTCAAAAGAGTCAACTCATGCATCAGGAACAGGTCCTGGTCCCACTACTAGGGGCACCACAAAAGACAAAGCTACATAATTGTCACCCAGATGCAGGCGGCATAGGTCAATCCTATGCTGGCTCCCTAGCTCTCTGTCCAGAGTCAAGGAGCTCCCACAAACTCAGATCAGCTCTCTGTGGATTTCCCCGTCATGATCTCGACTGCTCCACCTTATCACACAATCCATTCACCCTCTCTTCAATTGGGACTCCAGGAGCTCAGCCCAGTGCTTGGCTGTGAACCTCTGCATCTGCTTCCATCAGGTACTGGATGAAGTCTCTTGATGACAACTAGAACAGCCTCCAATCTGATTACAGAAGCAGGCTAGTTCAGACACCCTTCCACTATTGCTAGGAGTCTTGGTTGGGGTCATCCTTGTGGCTTTCTAGGAGCATTCTGAACACCACCAATCTGATCACAGAAGCAGGCTAGTTCAGACACCCTTTCCACTATTGCTAGGAGTCTTGGTTGGGGTCATTCTTGTGGCTTTCCAGGAGCATTCTGAACACCAGGTTTCTTTCTAACCCAACAATGGCCCCCTCTATCAAGACATCCCCCTATGACTTCTGCTCTGTCCCTCCCACAACTCCACCATCCTGATCCCTCATGTTCCCATCTTCCCATCCCCTCTCCTCTACTCCTCCCACCCCAGTTTACCGAAGACATCCATTCTTCTTCGTCTTCCCAAGGAGATCCTTGTGTCCCTCTCAGTGTCCTCCTTGTTACCTAGCTTCTCTGGGGCTGAGGATTGTAGCCTGGTTATCCCTTGCTTTACATCTCATATCTACTTATGAGTGAGTACATACTGTGTTTGTCTTTCTGGATCTGGGTTACCTCACTGAGGATGAGGTTTTTTTTCTAGTTCCATTCATTTTCCTGCAAATTTTATGATGTCATTGTACTGAATAATATTTGATTGTATAAACTTATCACATTTTCTTTATCCATTCTTCAGTTGAGGGGCATCTAGGTTGTTTCCAGTCTGGCTATTATGAATAATGCTGCTATGAACATAGTTGAGTACGTATCCTAGTGGTATGGTTGAGCAACCTTTGGGTATATGCTCAAGAGAAGTATCACTGGGTTTTGAGGTAGATTAATTCTCAATTTTCTGAGAAACTGCCATACTGATTTCCAAATTGACTGTACAAGTTTGCATTACCATCAGCAGTGGGGGAGTGTCCTCCTGACTCCACCTCCTTTCCAACATAGGCTGTCATTAGTGTTTTTCATCTTGGCCATATGGACAGGTGCAAGATGGTATCTCAGAATCATTTTGATTTGCATTTCCTCAATGGCTAAGGATGTTGAACACTTATTTAAAGTGTATCTCAGCCATTCAAAAGTCTTCTGTTGAGAATTCTCTCTTTTTTTACTGTGTTCTTAAGAAAGGTAGTAAAAAAAATGGCATCTTTAAATTTGCAGTCAAATGACTAGAACTAGAAAAAAAATCCTGAGTGAGGTAACTTGGACCCAGAAAGACAAACATGGATGCATTTACTCATAAGTGGATATTAGACATAAATCAAATGATAACCAGCCTATAGTCCGTGACCCCAGAGAAGCTAGGTAACAAGAAGAACCCTAAGAGAGACATACATGGATGCCCTGGGCAGGGGAAATAGACAAGATCTCCTGAGAAAATCGGGAGTATGAGCAGGGTAGAAAGTAGGAGAGAAGGGAAGGAAAGGGGAGAAGGGGGAGAATGAGGCAACATGAGGTAATGGGATGATGGAGATGGGAAAAAGACAGAGAGGGAGAGCAAGGAAAGAGATATTTGATTGAGGGAGCCATTATGGGTCAAGCAAGAAAACTTACAATAGGAAAATTTCCAGAAATCTATAAGACTTACCCCAGCTAAGACCCTAATCAATAGTGGAGAGGGTACCTAAACTCGCCTTACCCTGTAATCAGATTGGTGACTGTGGTAGTTGTCATCATAGACCCTTCATCCAGTACCTGATGGAAGGAAGCAGGTGCGGAGATCCACAGCTAAGCACTGGGCTAACTTTCCAGAGACAAAGTCTCAGAGAGGGTGGAGCAATAATATGAACAAAGGGGTCATGACCTTAATGGGGACACCCACAGAAATAGCTGATGTGAGCTAGTGAGAGCTCACTGACTCTGAACTGATAGCAGGATGACCTGCATAGGACCAAACTAAGACCAGTGAATATGGGTGACAGTTGTGCGGCTTGGGCAGTCTGTGGAGCCACTGGCAGTGGCACCAGGATTTATTCCTAGTGCTTAAACTGGCATTTTGGAGCCCATTCTTTTTGGATTGATACCTTGCTCAGCCTATATATAGTGTGGGGGGGAGGACCTCAGTCCTTCCTCAAAGTGATGTGTCAGACTTTGTTGACCCCACTTAGAAAGGCTTACCCTCTCTGAGGAGTGGATAGGGAACTTGAGTGAGGGCCATGGCAGGGGTAGCAGGGGGAGGGAAGGGAGTGGGAACAGGGATAGGTGTGGAAAATGAGAAAAGATTGCTTAAAAAATAAATTTAATAAAAAAGAAAGGCATTTGTAGCAGTACTGCATTATACCTTTCAATCATGACAGAAATTTTACTCTTATAAATTATATTAAAGTGTATGTATTTTGCTTTAGGTATGTCCCATGGAATATACTTCATCAATGGACTGAACATTGCTGAGATTCATCTATAGCCTTTCATTTCCTGAGCTGTATTTTTTCATAATCTGTTACCAGTCATGTTGTAGTGACTCTCTAATTTCCTTAGACTAAAAAGTGTTCCGTGTTCCAACAATAATTTTGCTCAGCACATCTAGAAATCTGAAGCCAAAGACACTTTGATTTGCCTGTAATTGACTCAACATGTACATGTGTGCATGTATTTGTATTTTCTGCCCTTGTCATTTTTCCCTTCCACGATCCTCTGCACCTGCCCTACTAACATAGCCATGCAGATCCCATATTAAGGCATCCTGAATGTAACAGTATTTTGCTCTCTTTAGACCTTTATGTTTCTGAAGCTGTGTTTCTTTGATGTCTTGAACGGAAATGTTACAAGTTTGCAAGAAAGTTAAAAATAGTGGTATCACTTCCCAGTTGCTTTCATGTAGTTGAAATACATGTGCCATCAAATGTAGCTAAATGTGCCATTCCAGGGTATTAAGTATGCAAACGTTGTACAGTCATCACCCCCTGGCACCTCCTGAACTTTTGACATTGTACAAAACTGAAACTCTGTACTCATCGGCCAGTAACTGCCCCTCATTCCTTCTTCCTAGTCCCTGGAAACCATTATTCTAGTTTCTCCCCATGTGAGTTTTAACTATTTTGGTTGCCTTATATAAATGGTATTTATACAGTATCTGCCATTTGTGGTTTATTTCATTGTGCATGATGTTCTCAAGGTTCCTTCACACCATCACAGTTGTTAGGATGTCCTTTTATTAAATATTACTCTGTGAGATATTATACCTGCTCATCAGCTCACCGGCCAGTAGATGTTCAGGTGACTTCCACTTTTAGCTATTGTGGAATCTGCAACTCTGAACATGAGCACAATTTTTATTGAAGATCCTGCCTGCAGTTCTTTTGAGTATATATCCATACGTGGGATGCTGTAATATATGATAATTATACTTGGGATTATTTTTCGAGAAACTGCCATTTTGCGTTTCTATTACCTACATATTTCCATTACTCCCTGATATCTGTGGGTTTTTCTTTGTATAGGAGATATCTTAATGTGCTAGAGAAAATATCTTCATGGTTATTTTTGTACTTATATTTCTAAATGGAAATTTATTTTTAAACAGTATATATGAACCAGTACATAATTGTGAGATTCCATGTGACAAATCAATACACGCCTGTATTGGAGAATGTTGAAGTCAATTAAACATGTCTATTTTCTCAGTTATCTTTTCTGCATGTGTAAGTATGTGTGGTTTGTGTTTGTACATGTCCTTATGTGTGTGGGTGCAGCTGTGTGTTTGGCTGCACATACATTGAATACCTTCCACAGTAACTTTCTACCTTTATCACTGAGGCAGGATTTCTCATCTGAGCCCACAATGCTTCAGATAAGTTTGGTTTTGTTACCTAGCTTCTTTCAGGAATCCCCTGTTTTTACCTTTTGGGCACTGTAAGTACAGTGAGGCCACCATGGCCACTTGGCATTTATAGCAATCTTGGGGAATCAAACTCTGGTCCTCATTGTATGATAAGAACTTTATCTTCTGAACCATCCAGACCTATAATTTCTTAATGATTGAAAATAATCAAACTCCTTTCTTATAGCTTTTTAAACTATATGACACATTATAGTTATATATAGCCACTGTATAGTCAGTATCACACCAGAACTTGCTCCTATATATCTACAACTTAGTAACAATTGATCAGCTTTACCCCCATTCTTTTCTTTCCCTGCCCTTCTCAGCTTCTAGGGAGTCAGAGCTATACTCAGTTTTTGTGAGATAACCTGTTACTTGATTCCACATCTAAGTGAGATCATCACCTTTTTTCGTTATGTACCTGGTGCATTTTATTTAATGTAACACTCTCCAGTCCCAGACATTTTATAACATGATTTTAATCTTGTAATTACTGGATCGTATCCTATTGTACACATGTACCACATTTTCACTACCCTTCTATTAGTCAACAGACTTTTAAACCTTATTCTACTTCATATTCTTGTAGAATATGAATGCTACAGTGGAAATGGATGTATGTTTGTCTCAACAGTTGGTTCTCTTGCTTTCTGATAAATGTTCAGTGGTGGGCTTGCTGGTTCATAGGCCTGTCAATATTCTGAGAAACTTCTACATTGTTTTCCATAGTAACTGTGATAATTTACTTTCCCACCCACAGTGTGCTAGGGTTCCCTATTCTCCACTTCTTCAGCAGCAGGGCTGTGCTTTGTCATTGCTAGCAATTCTTGCTGAGATGAGCTTCTGCATCAGCCTCTGCCTGACTTCCTTCAACGATGAATGGTGAGGTAGAAGTGCAAGCCAAATAAACCCTTTCCTTTCCAACTTGCTTCTTGGTCATGGTGTTTCAGCACAGCAATAGAAACCCTAGCTAAGAAACCTACTGAGCTAAATTCCCTGTTCCCGTGTAGACCTGTGAAGAATGCCTTGGGTGTTTTGATAGTTATTACTTTGCCCAATCACTTTGGATAGTAAAGAAAGATATTTTAACAATATTCATTCTTTTAACCATGTTCTTTCCAACTTTGTATATTCTTCAATATATTTCCTTCCATACACTGTTTTTACTTTTTAGAATGAAGACATCTTACCTCTTACCTCTTTAGCTAAATATCTCCATAGGGTAGCTTGTTGTTTATATATGCATGTCTATCTGTCTGTATATACACACACATATATATTTGCATATATATGTATATATGTA
The DNA here is from genome assembly GCA_001685095.1 of Ellobius talpinus. Classification (NCBI taxonomy): domain Eukaryota; kingdom Metazoa; phylum Chordata; class Mammalia; order Rodentia; family Cricetidae; genus Ellobius; species Ellobius talpinus. The sequence goes on from LOJH01024910.1 coordinate 11,988, forward strand.
TCTACTATTTTGGATGTATTTTCTTTCTTGCTTTCAACTTCAAATAATTTCCTCTTGGTATATATTCGATCATTACTAGTTTTGTGTGTGTATATTATAGGTTAGTATTGTGTATCAAAATTTGATGAATGTGTTTATCTTATAGTTTTTTGAAGACCTAGAGATTTTTATGAATATAAGATTGCACCCTCTGGAAATAGTGACAGTTTGACTTTGAGTTTCCTGTTTGGTTCTCTTTATGTCCTCTCTTACCTGATTGCTCTGGTTAACATCCCAATACTGTTGAATAAACTTTATGAAAGTAGGAATCCACTTTACATTTTTAATTTGTATTCTAACATCTATATATGTTTAATATCCCTTCATATCCACATTGCCCATTTCTGCGTTGTTTTTGGAGGACTGTCTATTCAAGTCTTTGCCTAATTTGACACATAATAAATGCATATATTTTGGTAGCAGTGTAGTAATTCAATATCTGTGTTTTTATATAGTATTGAGTGAAGATTTAGTTATAATTCCCATGACTTTAAACATTTATCAACTCTCTGTGTCTGGAACATTCAAACTCCTAGTTCTTTATAAAATATATTATAAAGAATTGTCGACTATGGTTAATATTCAAACCTATACAACAACAGAATTGATTCCTCCAGTTGGATTTTGTGTCTATAGTTATTGAGTTTTAGGAGTGCTTTATACATTCTGACTATGAATCCTTTATAAGATATAGATAGCAATATTTGGGTATTGACTGAGGTTTTCTACCCTGCCTGATTCCTGCAGTCATTAAGTCCCAAAGAAATCACACCGAGGTCTACATTAACTATAAACTGATTGAAGATTGGGTTTCTTATTAACTCTTATAACTTATATTAGCCCATTATTCTTGTCTATGCTAGCCACGTGGCTTATTCAGCAAGGCAGTCACATCTTGCTTCTTCTGTGGCTTGGCCAGGACTGCAGAGTAATGGGCTTCCTCCTTCCCAGAATTCTCCTGTTCTCATTGACCCACCTCTACTTNACTGGCCAATCAGCATTTATTTAAAATATAATTGACAGAATATAGACCATTGTCACACACCATTTAGGAATTTTTCTTGGTGTTATTTTTGTGGTCAAAGGAATAGAACCTGTGGCCTCACATATGCTAGGCAAATATTATATCACTGTGTGTCCTGAGAGTCAGTAATATCAAAGATTTGGCTTTAAAATTAAGCATTCCATTGAGAGAACTCCACACACCACTTCCTTGAGATAATATTCCAAAATTTCACTCATTTAACAAATATTTACAAAGCACCAACTCTTTGACAGGCATTTTCAAGAAAATTTCAAATACAGATAGTAAAGTATCTACTAAAAACTCTATCAGATTGCTGTCTTCAAGACTACAGTCATGTTCTCCTTACCAATTCTGTGACTACAAGTATATATTGTGATTTATTATTTGTTTTTCTATTTATTGTTGTAGTGAGGTGTTTTCCAGTGCTAACAGTCAAACATAGGATTTGCTTCAGTTCTTGCTTAATTAAGCAGGGTCTTACTAATTAGTTCAGATAGACCTTGATCTCCTAAGTACTCTTGCCTTGATCTTCTGAGTGATAGAACTTCATACGTATATCATGCATGCTAGGGCTGCATGCTTTGTTTTTGTTTGTTTGTTTGTTTAGGGTTTTGTTTTTTGTCTTGATTTTGTATTTATCAACCATTCTCTACTTTATTATTTTAGTTTTGATGTTAAAATAAAATTACATCAATTCTCTTTCCTCCCTTAGTCCCTCCCATATGTCTCACTTTGCACTTTCTCAAATTCTTAGCCTCTTGTTCTTGTTTTATATAAATAAATACAATATACTCAGTCCATATAATAAGCTCCTGGATCTTTGTGCAAAGCCTACTTCTGTTTCTTTACCAGACAAGCATAATTCATAAGTGCATTATAAATACTTATTTTTAGAACTCACTTATTCCACCACCCACTAAAGAAACTTTGCAGAAAATGGAGACCATAACTGAAAATCGCAGCAGAAAAAAACATAAAAACAATTGATTATATGATGCTCAGCCCCAGTTGATACATCTATGACATAACACCTGCATGTAAGGCACAGAAAAGGACATGGAAATATTGTAAGAGTCATAGGAAGAGGAAGCCTGCTGTGGGATAATGTCTCCTAGAAATGACAGAGAAGCTTCACCCATAATACGTTAACAACATGGCTGCATAAACAAAATCTGAACAATGAAGACACCAACGGACATTCCAACATAGAAGAGGGGACCTCACCAGGCCCTAAGTTTAAACAAATAATTGCAGGCAAAAATGGAACACTGAGAGTGGGTGCAATAATCTTCCCTGTTGAAGAGACCACCCCACCCAGCAGGTTATCCAATACTAAGTCATCAACTATGGAACCATATCTATGCAAATGTCGCTTTTTAATAAAAGCAATGAGGATCTAAGTGGTTCAAGCCTTGTCCATATTCCATATCCAACTTGGGACAAAGCAAGAAAGGGATCCATTATGTGTTGATTCTAGGTCACAGTTCCCAGCTGAGAAATGATGGCTAGACAAATACTGTTAAGCAAATAAAGAATTACAGAATATTTAAAGGCAAATACTTCACTAATAGTGAGAAAGAAACAAAGAAAACTTCCCTCTGATTTCAATGTATTTCAGAACATTCATTAAGTGAACAGTGAACCAATTGGAATCTATATTATTCTGTTTATCAAGCGGGGATTCATGTCAGAAATCATTAACCTAGTAACATAATGCATACATGTTTATACTATAAAATATACATGAACAGTTTTGATCATGCTAAAATTTCTATTAAATGCATACATTTATTTTCCCATATCTTTTTCCTCTGGCAGATTTAAGAGATGTGGCAATCCTTTGTGCTTTGCATCTTTTAGGTAAATGGAGTGCCTCGCTTGTCTTAGCCATTTGTTGACATTAAGAAGTTAGTTGACATAAGTATAAGATGAAGCCAAATAAGTCCATCTGGCAATAGAGCAAAGTAATGGGCTGCAGAATAAGAGGGTGTTAGTAGAAAAGCTGAGTTATAGTCTGATCACTGAACTGAGTCTCCTGGCTCACTTTTGGAGATTTAATAATAGTTTCATAATGGTTACTACCAGAAGCAATGCAGAAATGCTCCAGCCTGGAGGCTGTTGCGAGTTTACAAACTTATGATTTTTGTGGGTGAGAAGTTTAATAGAAACAGAAGTTTAACAATCTTATGGGTTGAATGTGTTTGTTCAAAAATGATATATTGGGATTCTAGGCCCCAGAAGCATAGGAAGTGAGTTTATTGGAAATTAAAGCCATTATAGTGATAATCAAATTAACATAGGCCATTTGGGTTGGCCTGACTCAGTGTAATTGATGCCTTATAGAATGGGAAAATTGTACCCAGATGCTACCTACCTATAGGAGGAATCTCATGCTTATAGCTCTCCACCGAAAAGATGTGTCTAAGGCATGTCCTTCTCCCATAGCCTTAGAAGGTATTAACATTGGCTTCTAATTACTATTGTTCACATGTGAGACTCCAGACTTTTTGTATAAACCATCCAATCTATGGATCCTTGTCACAACAGCCATGAAAACTAAGCCAGACTTAGCCTTTCTCCAGTACTCCTCTTTGCCTTTATCAATCACCCCTGAGGAAGCTTGTGTTGAGTGTCGTCCTGTGAGGTTCCTACCCCCAAGACAGTGCCTGATAGATACTGAAGGAATAAAAAGCCCAGTCCTTATTGCTTGAGAAATTTCCAGTCTGGATGGAGTCAAAGGACAGAGCCCTAGAGAATACACAGTAACAACAGAAGAGAGTATTTAATAAAGAGAATGATGTGTAACTGGACCAGCACCCGTCAGAGCCAAGAGATTCAGAAATATCTCTTTTTCATAGATTTTCTCACACATTTTTTGGATATCATTTAATTTACATACTGTAAAGTTAACCCAGTGAGAGCAAAGAGGTCAATTATTAGTACTGTTCTCACAGCTTTGACTAACTGTCAACTATAGTTTCAGAACATACCACTCCAAAAGGAACCCCTCCCTTCACAGTGACCAAGCAATCCTGTCCATAGCAATCTTTAGTCTACTTTTTATCTGTAGGGGTTGGCATCAGCATTTCACATAGATGTATACAATAAGATGGTTATTCATATATAACTTTTTATTTAATATTTTAAAGGTTCATTCATATTCTAGTATTAGTATGTTGCTCCTTTTTTCTATTATAGGGGAGGTAAATTCTTATATATACCACCCTAGAGATTTTAGCTAGGCTTGCGTATTAAATTGACAAAGAAAATAGAAAATAATGCAAATTGATAGGTTTTCATTGTGTCTAAGAACCTTTCTTTACGAGGAAATAAAGATTCTCCACAAACTGTCCAAATTTATACTTTTCTATTAGGCTGAGCAAAGACAGGCCATTATAGAAACATAGCTAAGCTGAATGTGGAGGCTGGAGGAATGTGAAGATTATGCTAGCAAGGCTTGTTTGCACAGAATTCTCCAAGTTCTGGCTCCACATCAAAACATCTCCTTTCTCCTGGCATAGAAAAGGCATCCTTTGCATAAGAGATGCAGGTTTCTTTGCAAAAGGGAAACAGGAAACTGTAAGTACTTTCTTATATCTATTGGTTTTCAAGGACCTTTACCTCAAAATAATCCATCTATCAATGTAATGTAACGTGGTTTGGGGTGGCCTATACAGTTTTTGTTCATCTAGGCACACTGCACTTGATTTACCCTTTGGTCAATTTAGGGACCTTTTGCTTGTGTGTTTTCCTGATGTTTCTGTGCATATTTGTGGCCATGTTTTTGTATGTACGTGTTTTTAATTCTCTGAATTATATAACTAGGAATGGGACTGATGCCTCAGAGGGCCACCTACAGGCTCAGAATTTCAGAGAGCATCTATTAAAGTAAAGCAAGGGTACATTTGTTCCTGGTACTGCACCATTTCATTTCAGCTCTACTTGCTACTTAAGTACATTCAGACGCTGGGTCCTCTGGGCTCTGCAGTACTACATAGCTCAACATTCACTGGGACACATAGTCTCATTTAATCTTCATACACTCACAGAAATAAAATATCCTCTGACTGTTATGATGACACTGGCAGTTCTTGGGCTCTAATTTGAAAATGTCTGTACTCCATTATGAGTGACACAAAAAGTAAGGACCAGAAACTCAGGAAGAAAAGGAGGTTTTTTGAAACATCAGCATTATTAGGTAGAGAAGTATTTCAAATACAGAGAGAATTGTGACCCAAAGTTCAAGGTGTGGGAATACACCTGGACTTGTCAGACTTCGACTACTGTATAATTTTCACAAAATAGGAAGACCATGAATTATTGAATAGACCTTATTATGGTCCAGTCACATACTATAAAGAAGATTCATTTGCATGAAAGACCATGGCCTCCATGACTTCAAAGATGTCTTGGATAGCTGAGATGACTAAGATACAAGTTTAACTGGAACATAAGCTCATATAGACACAGATACCCATGTGGTGCTTTGGAGCTCTGATGCTCTCTCCATTGTTGAACTCTGCTCACCTATAAGTCTCAATTCTGTTGCCTAGTGATGTGGAATTCCCCTCTGTACACTGTGATTACCATTGATAAACAAAGGAACTGCTTTGGGCCGATAGCAGAGCAATTGGGGAACAGAGCTAGGTGGAGAAAACTAAGCTAAATGCTGGGAGAAAGGAGGCGGAGTGAAGAGAAGCCACGTAGCCCTGCTGGAGACAGACACGCCAAAACTTTATCCAGTAAGTCACAGCCACGTGGAGATACACAGATTAATTGAGATGGGTTAAATTAATATGTAAGAGTTAGTCAATAAGAAGCTAGACCTAAGGGACCAAGCAGTGATTTAATTAATACAGTTCCTGTGTGATTATTTCGGGGCTGAGTGGCTGGGAACCAACAAGCAGTTCCTTACAACAGCCTAGCATGTTATTTCTGTCTGTGTCTGACCTGGCTCTCCTGCTGGTCCTGTGCCTACCTGTTCATAGCTGGTAATTCAAAAGAAGAAACAGTTTCTTCCCGACATGGTCATGGAACATCAGTTTACAAATGGAACTTTGTAAATAAGTAGACCCAGATAACATGGAGTTACACAATTTAATTGATTGGCCAGTCTCACTGGATTGGAGGAGACTCTATTTCCTGTTACTTGGCAGGGAGGTGTTAGCATCACTCAAACCAGATGGGACCAGTATCTTCTTATAAAACGAGCATTTCTGCCCATGATGAATGGTGCCTGAAGGTCACTAAAATAACATTAAATATAGTAACAGAGTAATGAACACACACACAATTCTCTGTGCTGAAGAAACTACATATATTATTTTTATAAAAAGTAAATGAAATTTATATGCATGACTATGCTAAAAAGCTTTTTGTTAAGACTTCTCTTTAAGTATTTATTACATTTATTTATTTAGTGTAGGTATGTGTGTGATGCCTCTGAAGGTCAGCAAACAACTTATAGGAATCAGCTATCTCCTTTCACCAAACAAGCAGGTCCCAGGAATCAAACCTGGGTCTCCAGACTTGGGAGGAAATGCCTTTACCTCCTGAGCCATCTCTTGGATGCATGACTTCCTTTTAAAAAACAATGACATTGGGGCATCCATCTTCAGCCTACTGGCCTATAGTATCCAGCAGACTTTTCCTCAAAGCAGAAAACTTCAAAGACATGTCCACCTATATTGGCAGTTTGTCAGTCACTTTCTTCCATATCCTGTAGAATGTCTAGCAGTGTAATGATACAGAAGAACTTTGGGTGACTATCCAGGCAGTGAGATGTCTCTGTCAATTCTGGAGTTTGGAAGTTGCTTACAATGCACTTCTTGTTTACTTAGGTATTAATTATTATATCCTTCTGGAGTCTTTGATGGAGTTGAAGAATTTATA
>LOJH01024912.1:0-18945 GCA_001685095.1 Ellobius talpinus
CATATATAAGAATAATGGGTTAATATAAACTACAAGAGCTAATAAGAAGACTGAGCTAATGGGCCAATCAGTTTTATAACTTATGGAGATCTCTGTGTGACTTTCTTTGGGATTTGCCAGCTGTGGGGTACTGGGCAGGACAGAAACCCCAACAAGCCGGCCCTCATATTACAGATGTTACACACAACTATCTAATTCTTGCTCCAGAGAGTTATGCATGATGCAAAGAAACTTACGGAGGAATTAATACACACATAAATAAAAAATAGATGAAGCAAAGAAGGCAGGTATTCAGTATAGATTACCTCCTTCCAAAAGCCTCTCTAGTCTGACGGTCCCTCCTGAGGATTTGTGGCCGAGATTAACCTTGCCTTGTGCCCCCACCACAGCCACCCCAAGAGAGAACACTGAGGACAGGCTCAGATGCCCCTTCCTTGAAAATTATTCTAAAAGTCTTTATTACATTTTTGTACATACGTGTGTATTTGTATGTACACTCACAGGCATGTGCCATAGCGTACATTTGGAAGTCAGAGGACAACTTGTCAGGGTTGACAGATTCTATCATGTGGGGTCAAACTCATATCATCAGGTTTAGAGGCAGGAGCATTTGCCAAGATATTTCACTAGACCATCTTTTCCATTCTACGCCCTGGAAATGACCATGGGCATAGGATGACAAGGGGTGTCCTTAAATGCAGCCCTGGGAACCTTACTTCCCTCTGTCCCTAGAACACAGTCACTCAGGTTACTAGACAAATATTTATTGAACCACTTGTACAAGGTCTTGTCCTGAACACTCAGTGCTCTCTCTTGGAGAGCCTAAAGACCCCACTCCAACAGAGCTGGCAAAAGAGGAAGGCAGCCACAGGACCCAAGTGGAGTCACTATTCTTCACCACCATCAACATCTTACACCCACTTCCACCATCGAGGGGAGCAGGGCCAGGCCCAGGGAAGGATGCACAGTAGAGCCCTTGCTCTCACCAAGGGTAGGTCTGGGCAAGTCTTAGAGGGTCTGGCTTGGAGTACAGAGGAAGAACAGCCCTCATGGCCACCGGTCTCCCAGACGATTCTTTTCCTCCGTTTGCTCCCCACGCTCCTCCTCGGGGAACTGAAAGCTGTAAGCATCCTCAGCTGGTGGAAGCTGCACCTCCAAGGGTGGCTGGGTCTCTGTAGTAAAAACGTGGTCAGCGAGTAGCCTGAGATGCATGCTCCCCTTCCCAGGGACACAACTGACCTCGGGGATACATGTGCTGCCTCCTCAGCTGCCAGATGTGCAGGCTGAGCTGGACTATGGTTAAGACGAGAATGCAAACAGCCGAGGCCAGAAGGATGACAGCCAAATGACCATGTCGTTCAGTGGGCAGTGGTTCTGGGATGCACACAGCATTGTGAGTCTTGTTCCCAGGGAATATGGTGAGAAATCCAAACTGGGTACAGCTGGGACACAGACATAGACACTGTCAGGCTCGGCTACCCAAGCAGTCACACTAGGAGGACCGTTGGCCTCTGAGACATTTGGGAGATGAATGGAGGCCTTTGAGGGTTACTACAAGGGAGGGATGGGAGAGGCTTCCTCAAGAGTGGGCCTAGGCTACTCAACCAGGACTTACTCGGCCCAAGGTCTGCAGCGGCCCTCACGGCCTGCGGAGAAGGTGCCCATGGCACAGTCAACACACTCGAAGCCAAACTTAATATTCCCTGTGGATAGACAGACAGACTATAGGGACTACTGAGGTTAAAGAAGAAGGAGTCTGCACTCAGGAGGCAGAGGCAGGCCGATCTCTGTGAGTTCGAGGCCAGTCTGGTCTACAAGAGCTAGTTCCAGGACAGGCTCCAAAGCTGCAGAGAAACCCTGTCTCGAAAAAACAAAACAAACAAAAGTCAGACAAGGGTCTATCAGTCCACCAGATCTAATGTCCACAGGACTAGAGGCTGGACAGGCAGCAAAATGTATGCCTATTCCAGAACTAGAATGATACATTGGTCCCTATGAACATGGATAGGATTAGTGGCAAGATCTGGCCATAGTCAGAGTAATAGTCTGAGAGCAGACCAGCACCTGGGCAGTCCTCACAGCCTCTCACAGCCAGCCCTGAGAAGATAGCAACACGCTCATTCTGATGGAGAATCCCAGGCTAATAGGAAGAATAACTCAAGTACTCTGAGACCACTTGGCCCACCTATCCCTTTTAGAATCTAGAATGCAGATCCCTGTCTACCCAGAGTATATGCCCATGAGCCCTGTATGTGCAAGCATTCTTACATGCCTACACAAGCTCACTGGGCATCTATACCAGCTTGGCTCTAGATTAAACTCATGGTTAGCTTGGGGATATCTGTGGCCTTCAGCAGTCTCCCAGGGACGTACCATGAGGCTGCACCTTCTGGCCTGGTTGGCAAGGGTGGTGCTTGCAGGTCTTGCACTGAGGGTCTTCACAATGGTACTCCGGCATGACACATATACAATCTCCTTCAGGACAGGTCTCCTTGTCTTGGCAAGAATAAGAGTCTCAGAAACTAGGCAGAGCCCCCTTCCCTCTTCAGAGCTCCTACTGGTCCTTCAAGTGCTTAGGGTTCTAGGCCTCCATCCTCAGTCAACCCCAGTGCAAGATCCTAAGCTTTGTCCAGCTCAGTGTTCCATCTCAGATGGCTGACTGCCAATATACACACTGCCCACTGTTCTGAAGTTATAGCTTCATAAGTCCCATTAGATATGGGAGTCACCTGGGGCTTTCTAAGGTCCCTGGGCCCATGCTGCCTCAGGGTTCTAGGAACACCTTAGCACCTTAGCAGCCGCACTCAGTGCTGCCCACATTTCTTTCACAGACACATGGGTCCTCAGAGCTGCCTCTTTCTGTATCAGAGGGATGGGGGTGCTAAGATATTTTTCTTTGAGGGGTCCTCAGACTGCTCTACACATTCTAGGTAACACAGACAGTAGATAGGGCAGAGGAGAATGTTGGGACACTAACCCAGACAGAGCTAAGGTTTGACCCACTCAGCAGACCCTGAGATGGTCCTCTTTCACCTTGGACCCCAGATCCCTCTTGAAGGAGAAGTTTCTAGCCCCTGATGCCCCTGATCCCACACGTCAGCTCTTGAGCAAGTGACTCATATTCACTTGCTCCTTCTCAGTTCCAGACTCAAGGTTCTAGACTCAGAAAGTCTGCCTACCCACCCTCCCTGTGTGAGAGCTGGGCAGGGCGCTGGTGCACATCCTGGCTCCTGCTCCCCTCCTTGCCTTACCTGGAGCACACCGACTGCAACACCGTGTGTTGTTGCCAGTCCCACGCTGGAAGCTGCCAGGGCCACAGCTAGGCTCCTCAACCAGGCTCTGATGACCTAGGTCCAGCACCCAAATCAGTGAGATTCCACACAGCATAGCCCATGCTCCCATAGTGTTTCTCCTGGGTCTTCTTCCTGTTGGTTGATTTTTAGTAGTCCCCAACCTGCTCCAGCATGCTTTGTCCCGCCCCTGCCTCAGTCCCCACCCCTCAGATTGGGCTCCAGACCAGCTACACCTCCATCTTCCGGCAGGCATGTGGTGCTTGTAAAGGCCTCTGTAAAGTGTGCAACACAGTCATATCATCTTCCTTGAGACCTCCTGAACCCCAGCAAGCCTCTTCCAACTGCAGCATACACACCCAGGACAGGCTACAGAGGAAAAGGATCCCCCATTCACACATGCTGCTTGTGGGTACCCTTGATTGTGTAAAACTCCTCCTTCCCTCTTCTACCCCAGGGAGCCAGTGAGGGGAGTCCAGAGCATATATGCCTTTCAGAGAAAGTCGTCATAAGCTGGGCATTCCTAGAAGGCGCCTGAAGCCAAGAACAGTATGTCCTGCCCAGATCCAGCCCTGGGAGTTCCAGCTTGGATCTCTTGGCTGTCTCTGGAGCTACTTTTGTTCACCTCCTCACACAATTCTAGTTAACAAGAAGGACTCCCTGGTGGAGCCTTTCGGGCCTCTTCCTCATGATGAGACTATATTGTTTTTCTGAACCTCATTTTCCTCATGCAGTCCCTAGCAGGTTCTGGAACCCTGCCTCTACAGGGAAGCCTCTCCGGATTGTTTAGCCTCACTTCCCACATCTTCCAGTCAAAACTAAGTACAGGGAAACATGGTGAGGACTTTGGGGAGTGTTGGAGGTGAATGTGGGCATCTCTGGATTTGTCGGTTATACCATTGTGATTGTTGAAGGCCTAGGGAACCTGGTCTGACACCCTTTTAAGATGCTGTTGGAGGAGGCTGAGGAAGTAGGGAATATCAAAAGTTACCAGCTGTGCAGCTACTATTGTTCTCTGGCCTCAGGTGTGTAAGTGTCCTGAGAGGCAGCCCTGGTCACTGCAGGGGTGGGGGGCTCTGGGTAGTCCACTCTAGGCTAGCCTTAGCAGAACCTCTCCTTCGAGAAACAGCTCCAGGCCAAGGAAGTGGGTCTGAGTACAAGGGCAGAAGGGAAACCACGTGTCTTTGCTCCACATAAAGATACTGAGGGACCATTTAAAAAAAACTACGAGAGCGCTCACTTTGGAAGCACATACACAGAAACTGGAACAATACAAAAATTAACATAACCCCTGTGTAAGGATGACACAAAAATCTGTGAAGCATTCCATATTTGGGGCTGGACACAGTGGGACACACCTTTAATGACAGCACTCAGGAGGCAGAAGCAGGTAGATCTCTAAGTTTGAAGTCAGCCTGGACTATATAGTGAACAGGACAGCCAGAGTTATGGAGAGAGACCCTATCTCAAACAAACAAAAACCTAAAAGGTCAGCCGGGACCACACCGTCACAGTATTACCCCAATCCCAGTGAGTTCACGGTACACACATGGAATCTCCTGCCAGCCATGATATTCTCACATTCTCTAGGCAATGGCCTCTTCCACAGGGGAGAGATAACAAAACACTCACCTCTAAAACACTGCCATGCATTGTACCTTGAAGGTGTCCCTTGGGAATTTTTGCCTTGGTGTTGTATCCGAGCTCAGCCATGGGCAAGGTATGCTTGATAGAGACTTGCAAGGCTACAAGCTGCTAATGAGCTTCATAGAGGTTCTTTCCAGGAGACAACCACACACAGACCAACCACAAAGATAAAAGGACACAGGTCATATACCTAGGGAGATGTTTTTAAGCAGATGACATCGGTAAATGTCAGCATCTATGTCAGACTTCCTGTCCTACCCACTTCTAGGTGCCCACTGCAAGGAACTGCCAAGAATGAGCAGCTTCCATAACCAGACAGTGGGCAGAGGTGATTTTTATCGGCTCACTGCTATCTCCTTTATTTTATGAGCAGCTCCTTGTGTTTGTATTTCCATGTGGTTTGTTTCACAGGACTCTGTGAGTATGTTCCAGGCGGCAGAGGGTCCTGGCAGCTTGACCCTGTGGGGAATTCCCAGACTGATACGGAGTGAGCAGCAGAGGTAGTTGGGGAGTTTTTGAGATGAGGGGGGATAGAGAATGTACTTTGGGACAGCATCAGAATGAAGAGAAAATAAACCCAGTGTTTGTGCAGGTGGGGTCCTGGGTATTTAACCTGGGAAGGGACCCAAGGAGCCCCAAAACGATCAGGACACAGCATGAAAACTGGAGACCTGTGCCCAGTAAGGAGGGGGCATAGATATGGTCTACCTCGAGTGAGAATAAAACCTCTTTCCTATTAGCTCTAACCTCCCAAGCCCTTCAGCATTCTTCCTCCACCCCTCCTCTCTAGGATGGACTTCTCTATGCGGTGGGACCTGCCAACTGGCGTATGGCTCCATCCCCCAGCTTAAGGTGTGGTTGGTTGTATAAGCACCCAGGGAAGGGCATTTAGTAGTTCAGTGGGTGTTTCCTTTGGCTGAGGGCAGCTGGATGTTGTCAGAGAATGGAAAGAGAGAGATGGGAAGGGAACCAGGATCGGAGATAGTTTTGTCCAACCAACCCATGGGGGTCGCAGTGACTTGGGCTACAAGTAATAGGGTGCAGATTAAGATCATCATATCTGGCCTGGAGATGGTGGCACAAGCCTTTTATCCCAGGACTTGGGAGGCAGAGGCGGGCGGATCTCTGAGTTCAAGGCCAGCCTGATCTACAGAGTGAGTTCCAGAATAACCGGGGCTACACAGAGAAACCCTATCTCAAAACACAAAGAAACAAAAATACTATATCTGACCACAAGCAGATCAAGTAAAAGATGGGAGGGGTAACAAGGTGTTACTTTAATGCCAGGCCGGTGGCCTTATGGTGGCAAGGGGCAGGAAACAAGAAAACAGTGATCTTTACAGCTCCTTATGGTTCCTATGCTTCCTCAAAGTGCAGCTGACACAGCCTGGCACCACCCCCCACACGAGGATGTCTGGTGACTCCTTTCTTGTTTTGGGTTTTTTTCTTTTCTTTTTCTTCCTTTTTTTAATTTTTATTTGAGACAGGGTCTCACTATGTAGCTCTGGTCAACCTGGAACTTGCTATGTGGATTAGGCTGCCCTCAAACTCACAAAGATCCCCCTGCTTCTGCCTTCTCAGTGTTGGGATTAAAGGCATACACCACCAAGCTTGGCCATCTAGTGACTTTTAACATCTATCACATGACACCAGTTTGGGCTCTCTGGTTTCACTTGCATGATCAGGCATAACCGCTTGACTATCTCCACAAGCAGTTTGGCACCTTCTGCCTGTAGTTCATTGAGCTTTTGGGTACCTGTGCTCCCTGAGCAACACGGCCATTGCCGCTACCAGAAAGAACCCCTTGTAGTAGAGCGCAGCATAAGACCCTGGGTCTTCAAAGTGTCCATGTTCTTGTCAGAGAACATTTGTTTCTAGAGAAATGATCTCAGGACAGACGAGGTTGGCTGATTGGCTGCTACATGGAGCCATAGCCATCCATGTCCAGAGATTCGTAAGGTAGTACCTAGGTAGTGCCCAAGGACCACCAAACACTTCTCACCATCCGTGTGGCTGGAGAGAAAGGATAACTCTGAGTTATCTGCCTGAGTCACAGAGGTCAAAAGGGGCACAATGGTTCATGAGCCCCTCTGGTGATCAGGATACTCAAGCTGTTTGCCAGGGTGCTTTCCTTTTGGCTAAGACTCTTAGGTCCCCTTAGAGCAGTGGTTCTCAACCTGTGAGCTGTGACCCCTTTGGCGAAACTCTTATCTCCAAAAACATTCACATTACAATTCATAGCAGTAACAAAATTACAGTTATGAAGTAGCAACAAAAATAATTTTATGGTTGGGGGTCACCACAACATGAGAGTTGAGGCATTAGGAAGGTTAAAAGCCACTGCCTTGGAGCACAGACTCTGGACTGCTCATCAAACTACCAGTTGGCTCCCCTAGTACTATCCCCTTGGCATTTCAGACCTCCCGTACTCCATACCTCTATTCACACTGGAGTACACATGACTAAGTGTGAGTCTCTGAGTAGACCTTCACCTTGGCCTAAGACTCTTCCCCCACCAGAAGAGGATGCAACCTCAGCCCCCTAGTGCCAGTCACAGACTCACAGTTGCTAGCACGTTTATTGGTGGTACCACCAGGCAGGCAGTATGCATAGCATACATAGGAGAGCCCAGAGCCGGCCCGGCACCTAGAACGGTGTGGAGGGTACTGGCAGGCACCAGGATATGGATTGTCCATGGCTCCATCAAACCCATTCCTGAGGTACTGTTCAGATCTTGGCCAGAGTAAAGTGTGTGTCAGCTTGTTCCTCCTGGATAGGGATCCTGAAGCTGTTTTCCCCTAGGAGAAGCAAAGAAGGAAGAAGCAGTGAGGAGATATATCTCATCCCTCTAGGAAGTAAGCTTTATTAAACCCACAGCAGGTACTCACAGTAGGGCTTGGGAGCATCAGGCAACCTCCAGGCCCTTCGGAGAAGGTACAAGGCTAGCAGAACAGTCAAGGGAGCCAGCAGTCCCAGGCCTAGGCCTAGGAAACCAGTGAATACAGGGCCTATGAAGAGAGTCTAACTGAGTGAACTCACCCTCACCTCCTCTCCCCTCCCTTCCATCAGGCCAGTGTCCCTTACCCCTAGGAGCCACCAGGGTTGGTGTAGAGAGCAACTGAGAAGTCCTGGGCCAGACTGTGGTGGACTGGACAGTGGATGGCGTGAATGTAGAGCCCTGGGTCTCCCAGAGCACTGTGGCTGGGAGGCTTCTGTCCTCACAGACGGCATCCAAGTTGGGACTGGCTGGGTGCCGGGTCTGCTTCCCAGACAAGGTGCAGCTGTGGGGTAAGAGTGTCCATTAGCTAGAGACAACGGTGGAAGTTGCACTGGGTCATCCTCAACCCTGCCAAGTCCTCCACTCCAAGCCACACATCTATCTCTGTTTCTGTCTTCACCCTGTTCCCATCCCTGTCCTGCTCCTACATGAGGTTCTGCGCTCTCAAAACCCACCGGGTAATTCTCCAGCCCTCTGAAGAACCACAACTTGAGAGCAAACATGTTTCTACAGCCTGGACTAGAATCTCACATGTCCCCACTCCACTTGCAGGGCTTCCCACGGGGCTGAGTTGAAGTGAAGATGTCAGAAGATTCCCTGGTCCATGGATTTCTGTTCTTTGAACTGGTCCGTCACATAGTCATCTAGGCACCAGCTCTTAAATGCCCAAACCTTTCTGGTTCCATTCCTTCCACACCCCCAGTCCTCAGTGTTCCAGCCAGCCACAATACTCACTTGGTCCAGGGCTTGCAGGCCTGGTTGTTGCCTGGAGAAAAGTGGCCAGGAGGACAGGGGACACAGTCTGCAGCAAAGATATAAGTCAACTTTCTGATGCTACTAGGTGGGCCCTAGATGCTGAGGCTGCTGGAGGCGGGGCCTGAAGTGGGGGACAGTGTCAACGCTCATTCTCTAGTGTCAGTGCATGGGAATCTTGGTCTCTGCAAGAACCTTCCTTCCCACGTGCCTCCCACTGGCACTGACCCAAGTCTTGACATGACCCAATGGGAGAGGGGCTTTTGGCCAAGACTAGATAGATGCTGGGGGAGGTGACAATGTTCGAAGTGGGAACACGGCTCGTTTTATACCATTATCATGAAGGGCGTCAACGCACATGGATCCTGACCACCTCGCACACACTGGCCATGGACAGACATGAACCTGCCTGGTGTAGGGGGCCACCCTGAGGCTCACCAACTCCAAGTTTGTGGCTGCTGTCTTGCCGGGGCTGGGTGCCTGGCCTGCATTGGCAGACAGTATCCTGAGTCGGTGTGCAATTCTGCTTGCGTTCACTCCCACTTCCTAGAGAAGATCAAATAGAGACTGTGAATGAGGCTTAACTAGCCCTGACCAACGCACAAGGCAGGGCAAAATGGACTTGCCATTCTCAGTGGCACAGGAACAAAGTTGAAGCTGAGGGAACTCTGCAGCCTGACTTTAGGCTTCTTCTCTCCTAAGACCCTCTCTCTCTGGCTACTCTGTTCTTCCTGGTCATGAAGCTCTTTAGAAAGCTACTGAGCTAGCACAGGGCAGTTGTGGCCTCCATTTTCTACCCTTCTCCAACCTGTCTCCAGCCTAGAGCATCTGAATCAGAAAGATACTCTCAACATCCACATCAGGCCTTACCCACTAGGACAGCTTGGGCAAGGCCCAGTTCCAATAGGCCCTGGCTGAGTCTTCACCGCAGAGGACAGAAGTGTCCCCTGAGAAATTCCCTGGTTGCTAAGGAACCTTTAGTGAACAGGATTCATCATGGGTTGGAGTTACTTCTGCAATCATATGGGAAATATGGGCACCCATTGGTGTAGCTGCTTCCTTGCTGGGCTGGACAGTGAGTCAGGGTAGGAGGAGCTCACGTTGGTTGCACTGTGTACACTGCTTGCAGCTTTCATAATTGACTGCCTCATTGTAGAAGCCAGGTTCACACGGGTGGCATACAGTGTCCCTGTTGTCATCACAGCGGCTCACCATACCATTGCCTGTAGTGGAGCCCAGAAAGTTAAACAGGTCGGCTAAGGCCCAGGACAGTGGAGACACAGCCCCCTGACTCCTACAGAACCAGCCTTTTGGTTGGCTGTCTCAGACCTGGGACAGGATCCATGGAGCATCATCTGATATCACCTGAATTCACTTACCCGTCCTGCCCCCCAGAATATCTCTACCTGTGTCTCCATCATTGTCCTCCAACAATCATTCCTCCCCCACTCTGCCACTACATCCCAAAGCTGGGCCACTCACCTGGCTGGCACTCATGACAGCACCTGTGACCACTGGGGTACGTATCTTCAACACAGTTGAGCCTGAATGCAACCCCAAGTGTGAGTCCCAGGAGCAGAAGTGCTGTGGGCTGCTGAACCCACACATACATCCTTGTCTGGGCTCTGCCTTCATGGGAGTCTGGGGTGTTTCCTTGCAGGATGTGGCTATAAGAGCTATGGGGGAGGGGCGAGAGGAGTAGGCGGAGAGGAGGGAAGATAAGGGAGCGTGTGTTTCAGTGTGTATGGCACAGGTGTAATATGTTTACACCATAATGAGCTAGTGTTTGGGGCCACTGGGGCATGTGAAGGGAGGCACAGATACCCAACATACACCTATGGAGGCACACAGAGAAACACATGCACACAGGCATTTTAAAAAAGGATTTTATTTTTAATTATATTTTCTTTTTTGGGGGGAGCATATGTATATGGTAAGTATAAAACCCAAGGAGGTCAGAAGAGCTAGAGTTATAGGAAGTTGTGACCCACCAGCATGAAAACTAGGAACTGAACTTGGGTCCTCTGCAGGAATGCTTGCTTTTACCACTGGGCATGGTAGTTCACTCCTTTAATCCCAGTACAAGTTCCAGGACAATCAGTGCTATAGAGAAACTCTGTCTTGAAAAACCAAACCAAAAAAGAAAAGATTTAGTTTGTTTTTTTGTTTTTGTTTTTCGAGACAGGGTTTCTCTGTAGCTTTGGTGCTCTTATAGACCAGGCTGGCCTCGAACCCACAGAGATCCGCCTGCCTCTGCCTCCCAAGTGCTGGGATTAAAGGCGTGCGCCACCACTGACCTGCCAAAAAGATTTATTTTTACTTGTGTATAAGTGTGTGTGTAGGGAATGAATGTATGCATGTGGTTCTGGCGCCCAAAGAGGCCAGGTGTCTGATCTTATAGGCAGTTGTGAGCTTCCTGATATGGATATTAGGAACCAGATTTTACAGGTATGTCACAGGCTCAGCGGGATTTCTTTTCTTACATACAAACTACTGCACTGAAGGAGGGAATGGTTAACTGGGAGGCACTGTCCTTATCATACACTTAAACTGTGACATGGCATAATTCTCAAATTAACTAGAAAGTTCCATGCTAGCTATGCATATGAGTGCACACCTGTAATCCCAGTTTTCAGGAAAGGCATGATGACTGCAAATTCCAGGCCAGTCTGGATTACAGATGAAGTCTGTTTTGTTTTTAGGTTTAAAAACAAAAAAAAGGTGCAGGGATATAGTCCTGCTGCAGAACGAGACACAAGCCTGGGGCTGGAAATCCCCCACCCAAGATCACATGTGAAAGCAAAAGTCCCCAGCTATCTTATGGAAACTTCTAATATGGAAGGTCGGGCTGGGCTAGCAAATAGGTGGAAGAAGCCAGAGTAGGCCAGAGACTGCCCTCCCCATGCTTCTGAGGACAGTGAAGGTCCCGGAGAAGAATCCTCAGGGCATCCTGGGCAGCATTCCCCAGTCCTTTCATAAGGAGAAAGGAAGGTAAATCTCACATTTGACACACGGTCTCTCCTGAGGTCAGGTAGCACTAAGGTATCCTTCCTTCCCTCAGAACTCTGCTGTCCTTGGCTGTCATACCTGGACAAGGGGCTTAGCATCGCACACAGGTAACCAGAGGTGCAGAGAAGACTAGATGTGCCCTGTATTCCTAGGGACTCCCTACAGAGGATCTGTACAGGACAGCAGGCCCCTTCCGCTTGGACCACACTGAAACTGAGTAGCTTCCTTGTAACTGAGAAGATCACTGGCAGTGGCTGGTCTCACTGTGTCCCCTGGGCTGGTGCTCCTAAGCACTAAAGGGAAACAGCTCTGGGATAAGGCACTAGGGACTACAGTGGGGCCCTACTCACCCCCTCAGGGCAACAAGGGACCTAAAGCAACTCCAACAGGCTGCTGCCCCTTGAGTACCAGACTGGAAGCCATCAGACTCTCTAGAAGACCAGGTGCTGTTACATATCAGCTACTTGCCAGGGCGGCACTACACCTGCATCTCAGCTGTGACATTCCAGGCCAAGGCAATGATGAAGTCTGATAGTCTGCCAAGAAGTCCCTATTCCAAAGCAGTGTGTCTTACTCTTTGGGACACTCAGAGGCTGGGATCTGCTTATGCACATTATCATTCTAAGTACTGAAGTCTCATCTTTGCCTAGAAACAAGCTCAGGTACAACCACACTCCAATGAGGAGCTAGGCTCCACCACCTCCACCACCTCCACCACCACCACCACTACCACCCCCGCCACCCCTGATACACCACTGATGTGGGATTCCCCTCTGTATGTTGTGAATGTTTTACTACCATTGGTTAATAAAAAGCCTGCTTCCACCTATGGCACAGCAGAATAGAACCAGGAAGGAAAACCAAACAAAGATACAGGGAGAGAGTAGGTGGAGTCAAGGAGACAACATGAAGAGGCAGCTGCCAGAAACTTTCTGGTAAGCCACAGCCTCGTGGTGATCCACAGATTAATAGAAATGGGTTAATTTAAGATGTAAGAGTTATTTAATAAGAAGCCTGAGCTAATAGGTCAGTGTTGTAATCAATAAAGTTACTGTGATTATTCAGGTCTGGGTGGCCGGGAAGCAAACAAGCAGTTTTTGTTTACATACCACACAAAAGTAGGTTCCTGTGTCATACAGGTCATCTAGAGCAGGCCTAGGATTGTGATGAACTATCAGCTGTCCTGACAAGTCTGCTCTGCCCGTTTAATATCAAGACAATGGCCCTGAGCACCAAAATAGATCTTCAAAAACACTGGCCCCAGAACTTTGACCAGCTCAGACTCCGTTGCTGATCCCAACCTCAAGGCCCAACTTGATCCCACATAGCCTTTCCCATGCATGAAATTCCATCACTCTTTCATGTCTTGCCTTCAGGTCCTGTTTTCACTTCTACCATGAGGAGAATCCATGTCTATTGAAAGCTAGACACCCATTTAACCAGCGTCCACCTCAAAAGTGTCTAGTCACAATGTTTTCTTTTTTTCATCTAAAGAATGACAATGTGTTGCTGGGCATTGGTGGCACATGCCTTTAATTCCAGCATTGGGAAGTAGAGGCTGATGGATCTCTGGATTCCAGAAAAGCCAGGGCTACATAAAGAAACCCTGTCTCAAAAAATAAACAAGAAAGCAAGAAAAGAAAAAGAAGAGGTGAGAAGGTAATTCTATTTTAAAGGAATGATTCTTGTGATGACAAATATTTACACTTTCTCATGGGTGCGTGGTGGTGGATAGGATCCTGCAAGTTCTGAGGAGTTTGAGGAAGACCCTGCCCCCATGACCTACCAGACCCTACCAAGGAGGTAGCACCTGCAGAACTGTACGGCTGACTAATTCCAGAGAAATGTGATCTACTTTATGTTAATCTTCAGTTTTCAAGGAAACTGCAAGAGTTGCATTTATTCCCCAGTGTGGTGAGCCCACGGAGGGGCCCAGCCCAGAGCTCCTGGACCTGACGTGTGAAGCACCCTCAACTGAACCAACCACTCCAAGAAATTCTCAGAAGTAGAATGTAGCAATTGAGAGAGATTTAGAAAGGCAATGCAGCTCAGCCCATGATTGGTACAGAAGGGCCGCTGCCTCAGACACATGCTGGAGAGGACACATAGCCTAGTAAGAATATCTTTAATAAGTCTGGGCCATGCTGTGGCAGAAGCTGAGCCAGAGCATATGGACACAGCAGAAGGAAGGAGGTTCTGGGACAGCACTTTTAGGGGTCATGGTAGCCCCCAGACACAGAGTAGGTAGCATTTCAAACCCACCCTGGACCCAGTCAACCACAGGTCTCACTAGACCACAGGCCCCTCGAGGTGTAGGAAGGGTCAGACAGGAGACTGGCGGCCTGGCTCCGGCTGAGGGGCATGCTCAGAACTCCTCATGCACGTTGCGGGCGTAGTCCATCAGCTTGCTGCCAGTGAAGAACTCGCTATACTTGAGGATCTCCTCAGGTTCCAGGTGGTGGTTCTGGTTCTCATCAGCAATGGCGATCATCTGTTTGGCTTCATTGAGGGCATTGTATTCATTCATGGGGTCCATGTAGTTCTGTGAGATCCAGACATAAGTAAGTGGCCTATACCTGGCACTGTATCAACAGGCAGGCCCTGTGCCCAGCGCCCCACACCTACATGCTAGCCCAGAGGTCACTTCAAAAGTGGGGCTAGTATGTGCTTCCTATTCTGGTCCCATGCAAAAGGGGCCTTAAGAGTCCCTAACACAGGGTTGAGGATGTAGCTCTGTGATGGACAATTATTTAGCATGTTTAAAGGCCCTGGAATTCCTCCTGAGCACCAAAACGAATTTCCAGATGCCTTCCACAGACTAGGGAGTTGCTTTCTAAAGGCTAATAGCTCATAGTCTACAGGTTTCACAAGACTTTCCTATCTCTTGAATTCGAGAACTAATGCTAATGCCCACTGTCTCATCATCATGTCGGCAAGCCCCCTTTTCTTTGGGACCTTACAATAGGATTAACCCACAGCCCCCAAACCCACACCAATGTTCATAAGCACCCTTGCTCACCTCCAGCTCCTCCATGGTCACAATCCCATCATGGTTGGAATCAATCAGTTCCTCAAACTCTTTCTTCCTGTCTTTCACCCAATTGTCATCAATGTCTTGGCCTTGCTGGTTCTCAACAGTGCCCACAGGCAACGAGATGAATTCAGGCAGAGACAGCTGCTTATCGCCATCCTGGTCTATAGATAAAGGGTTGGAAGAGGTGGTGTTCAGCTTGGGCTTTACCTAAAACTTACTGGGCACCACTTAAGAACCTCCTCAGAAACCAAAACAGGATAAGGCCACCTACCCTGAGGCGTGGTAGTGCTCCCAGCCCACTGGTCACCCTCAGGCCCAGCACAGTGTCATAATGGGGACAGGCCTTACCCAAGTCCCGAACAATCTCCTTGACCATGAACTTGAGCATGCCCCGGCTGTGCTCGGGGTGAAGGAATGAAAGGAATTCATCCTCAGTCAGCAGCAGGTCTGCAGGTGGATTGTCTGCCTGATACCAACGGCCTTTGAGGTTCTCAAGGACTTCCTGTGCTGCGAGAGGCAGATTAGTGAATACTTAGGCATGCTGGACACTAATGCAAGCACCCACAAGGTTTTACTTGAACTTAAGACGGCCGTTATTTTCTGAGCTCAAGACTAAGGGTGCTAGCCCACCACCCAGAAGAGCCTGGTCCTTGGGAGGAGACAAACAGGACCCCCGGACACTGCCCAACCCGCCTTCCCTGCACGCTCCAAGCTGTTTATTCCTCATCAGAAATGGAAATTTCACCGAGACTGAGGCTGACTCACCCTTATTGACGTCTACAGGAACAAAGGTATCATTTTTGTTCCTCTGTATGTTTTTCATGTGCATTATTATCCGGAGAGTATAGAATGCAAAAAACCCAGTTTCTAGAAATGACTGTGGTAGTGAGCAAAGCTTCCCATGAACTCTAGAAATGATTGCCTCCTCTAATGGCTCCCAGGGCAGAAATGAATCTTCCTCCATCTGGGACTCAACACAGTCAGTGACTATGTACCATTGCCTAGACTTCCAAGTTGCTCAGCTCCAGGAACCCTAAGAATCGTTGCCTGCCTTCATGGCCTGAGTCTGACTCTGGCCACATCTTGACTGTAGCAGCCCCTCCATGAACCATTAAGTGCCTGATCACCACAGACAGGCCAAATGGCCAAATTCATGGTATTTCCTGTGTTAATCTAACCTGACTAACAGGAATCACTTAAAAAATGATGGGGAATGGGATATGTTGGCACAACCCTGTAGTCCCAGCTGCTTGGGAGGCTGAAGCAGGCAGCTCATTTGAATGATTATCTCAAAAAGTAAAAATAAAAACAAAAAATTGGTAGAAGGCAGACTTCTCTACCAAGACTCCCACCATGCACTGAGTGAGACCTACTAGCATTATACAAAGGAGATTATAAAGCACAGGCCTCTCCTCTAGGATACTATCAAGTGCTTAGATCACCCTAGTCAAAGGCCCTTCAGTGGGTTGAGGACAGGATGTGAATACACAGGCTTTAACTGTTTTAATGATAAATGTCCCTCATCCTCTAGGGCACTTGAATACATGATCCCCAGTAATGCTATCTGGAGAGGTTTAGGAGGTGAGGCCTTGTTGGAGAAAGTACATTCCTAGGGGCAGGCTTTGAGTGCTTATAATCTCTCACTTTCAATTCATGTTCTCTACTTCACGCTTGCAGTTCAAGATGTAAGCTTTTGGCTTCTTGCTCCTGCCACCATTCTGGACTCTAACCCTCTGGAACCATAAGTTTTTTTTGTCATGGTACTCTATCACAGCAACAGAAAAGACTAACAGAGAAGTTGGCACCAGACAGAAGGGTGTTGCTGTAAAGAATCTGACCTGCTGGCTTTGAAGAATGAGAAGATCAGGAAATTTCGGACTCAAAAAGTGTGTGAATGCTATAAGCAGAACTTACAGGGCCATTACAGTAGGAACTTGGAAGACGGTAGTGCTAGGAGCAAGGCTGTCTGTGGAGGCCTAGCTCAAGAGGTTTCGGAGGGAAACAATATTAACAACTGGGCTAGAGGGCATTCTGGTAATATTTTGGCAAATAATCTGGTTGCCTTTTGTCACTGTCCTGAGAATTTACCCAAAGCTAAATTTAAAAGTAATGAAATAGAAGCTGAAGAGACTGTCCAGTGATTAAGAGCATGGATTACCTTTGCGGAGGACCCAGGTTCAATTCCCAGCATCCATATGGTACTATGGGATAATCCTTCTGTGTGCTGTGAATATGTATTACTCTCATTGGTTAATAAAAAAACCTGATTGGCCTACAGCAAGGCAAGATAAGGCTAGGCAGAAAAATCACACTGAAAATGCTGGGGGAAAGAAGAGAGGAGTCAGAGACGCCAGCTGTCACTAGCCACATGGCATACACAGATCAATAGAAATGGGTCACCTTAAATGAAAGAGCTAGTTAGTAAGAGCTTAAGCTGTGGGCCGAGCATTTATATTCATATATCAGCCTCTGAGTCAGTTATTTGGGACTGGGCAAACAGGACGGAGAAAACTCTGTTTACATATGTGGGGCGTGAATCTACATAAGACTTGAGAAAGTTTTAGAAAGTATCTAAATGAATAGAAACAGAGCCACACTGGGCTTCCTAGTCTCTCATGCTGGCCACGTTACAGAGACATATCTCCAGACAACTGCCCTGGAGATGGAGCTGGCCACCAACCTCCATGAGCAAAGTGGCATAGTAGATGCCGCAGTAGAGAAACGCGTTTCTTAGCTGCTGTCTTTAGTCCTGAGCTGCAAGTGCCAGCTCACTGCATGACGGATTTGGGGTTTTGTTCTCACAGACATAAAAGGTCACAGATACACAGCAAGGACAGATTCAGACAGAAAGAACCTCTAAAGGAGTTAGTGCATTTAAAAATATATGCAGGCTTGGGAGAGAAAAGAAAAAGGGTAGAGGAAGATCCTTTAAAAAATGCAGTAACAAAAAAATATAATAAGCCCCATAAACATGGGAAATACAGTCTGAATTATGCATATTATGTTGTCGTTAAAAAATTTTTGGCTGCTAAGAGACCTTGGATTATGAAAGCTGCTATATTAACCCATCTTATATATTTTAAAGTTATCTTGAGTTCAAACTTTAAGTCAAAAGATATGTTACTTTGGGGCAGAGGTTATGTTTTTGTTTCCACAGGAAATGAGAAGCTATGAATTCACTCTAGGTTAAGAATAATCAAATTTGAAAAAGAAAGAAAAATGAAGTTTGATCGAGGAAGACCCCCTGAAATCCTGACTACAGACATGGGAAAATAAGCCGAGAGCAACTACAAGACATGTCACATGTCACATGTCATGTATATTTTACCTGCTCAACATATAAAAATCAAAAAAAAAACCCCAAAAAAAATCATCTTTGGCTAATTTGTGTACAATACACAGTCTATGCGTACATTAATACAGATATGTATGTCACCTTTAAAAGCTCATGTATTTTTAGAACAAGTAGACCAGACAGCAATAAAAACGGCCCAGATGATCCAGCATCCAGAACAGCTTCAAGGCTGCTGACTGAGATGCTCCATCCTCACGCAACACTCCTGTCAGGACCGAACAATCATCTCATTTTCTCAGGGTCCCCAAAGATTACCAGTGCCCTCAATCAACAAGAAGTCTGGAAAACTATGCCCACCCTCCCAAAATATTGGTTATAAATGTTTGTTTTCATTTAAGGGGGTTTGTGTACAAACTGTTATTGGTCATTGTGGTGAGCCCACAAGTATTATAAAGCAAATGT
Organism: Ellobius talpinus; assembly: GCA_001685095.1. NCBI lineage: Eukaryota > Metazoa > Chordata > Mammalia > Rodentia > Cricetidae > Ellobius > Ellobius talpinus. Next base: position 18,489 of record LOJH01024912.1, read on the forward strand.
ACAGCTGACAGATCTATTGGATGATCCACAGTAAGTGTGTACATGCACTCCATCTGGAGAACCCACTTTGCAGAGCTGTGGGGGCATCTGTCCTTTGGATAAGTCACTGTCAGTTCTGTAAAATCTTGTGAGATCATGGCATTTCTCCCTTCTACAGTATCCCAACAGTGTATCACTGTATAAACCTGACTTTTGCTGAAGGACAACCAGATACCTCCCCCCACACCATGAAGCCGTGGTGTGAAAAGGATTCAGACAGGCCCTTGTTCTCATGGCCAAAATCTACATAATAATATTCCCCCCACAAACTATCTTTATTGACAGTGGTCACTGACAAGAAAGGAGCCTCACACAGGAGGCAATATGTCTGTTCTAACAGCAGACTCAGGAAGGTGAAATCTGTGTCTTCTGCTCTGACTTAACAGGCTACTAATATTCTGTATTACCCTTCACCTTG
>LOJH01024914.1:0-18945 GCA_001685095.1 Ellobius talpinus
CTCTCTCTCTCTCTCTCTCTCTCTCTCTCTCTCTCTCTCTTTCTCACACACACACACACACACACGTGTGAGTGTTTTGGCTGCATGTATGTCTGTACATCATTTCCAAGCCTGCTACCTTTGAAAGCTGGAGAGGGCTCCAGATCCTGAGAAACTGGAGTTACGGAGGTTGTGAGCTGCCATGTCTTTGCAACTGAAACCGAATCCTCTACAAGAGCAGTTGATGCTGCTAACCACTGAGCTGTCTTTCCAGCCCCTTGTGCTGCCTGTTATAACTGCTCTTGAGCTTACCCTTGCCGGTGCTTTAGATTCTTCACATGGATTCAAGTTTCCGTCTAGTGTCCTCCATTTCAGACCAAGGTCTCTGTTTAGTTTTAGGACATATTTGTTAGCGATGATGCTTTTGTTGCTCATTTGTTTGGTGGCATTTCTGAACTAGTTCTATATAGTCTATTCTCTTTGTTGTATGTATCCACTGAAGTCTCTTCGTGGGTAGCTTCATGGTCAACTTGTGACCAGAAAGACGTGACTTTTGTGTTCTTATTGATGAAGTGGGAACCAGGCATGGGCTTTGCCCGTGCTAGGCTAGTCCTCTACCACTAAACCGTATTCCCATCCAAGGCTTGCTTAAATGTCTGCAACAATAAATTTCCAGTCACTCCTGGGACTCATACAGGTGGGGAAACAGAATGCTACAACACTTCTTGTTCTGGACAAGAGTAAATGGCTTTTCTTAGTTTTGTTTTTATTTTATTTTGGTTTGTAGAGACAGTGTCTTTGAAGCCCAGGTGGCTTCATACTCCAAAGTCTCCTGCCTCAGTGTTCAGAGCGCTGGGCCTACAGACTTGTGCCACCACGCCATGCTTATCACACCTTTGGTAGAAAACAAATGCTCCCCATACTGCCAAAGACTTCAAATGACTTTTCAGAGTTCTGCAAACCTTGCTCTGACTGTTCTTTCCAGTTTCCTCGTTGCTTTTTGTGGGCGAACTTTCAGAAGCCTACAGTCTATGGTTTCTCACTGGGAAGGGTCTCTAAAGCTTTGTATCGTGACGGCTTTTGCTGGGAAAGTTTGCCCACCACTCTCCTTCATCTATGGTGTGGGAATCCTGCATTCCCAGCTTCTGTACAGCTCTTCAGGATAATGCGGGAACCACCAACCTTTTCCTTTCCCCAGAGCTGTGCATTTGCTGACTGATGAGGGAGCTTACAGAGGATCATGTGGATTCTCTTCTTTTTCCCATTTAGGATTCTGGCTCTTCAGGAGAATTTCCTTCTCCAATTTAAAATGGATGTAAGTGGTGAGATTTCTCTGGATGGGTTTCTGTTACCCTTGTTTCTTTATGTGTCTGGAAAGAAGAGAGGAAGGTAAATTCATTTGTTTTCTTGTCACTAAGGTAAAAAAAATCTGACAAGAAAGGGAAGGGAGGGAAGATGTATATTGGTTCACAGTTGTAGAGATGCAGTCCATCATGGCCATCATGGTGGGGGTGGGCAGTGGTGGTCATGGTGTCAGGAGCAGCTTGTAGCTATGAAAACGGAAGCTTGCTTACATCTAGGTATATCAGGAAGCACAGGACCCAGCAGGAAGTAGGACTGTGCTATAAAACCTAAAGACTTGCTACTTGGTGACTCACATTCTCCAGTAAGGCCCAATCTCCTAATAGTTCTACAGTCTTCCCAAACAGTGCTACCATCTGGCAACAAACTGTCAATGCATGAGCCTGTGGGGAACATTTTCTATTCAAATTATAACAAAAGACATCCACTTGTCTTTTAACTGTTTTAGAGACTGACAAGGCTCAAGGTGGAATCAAGGAACTTAAGGGTTTTTGATTTGAAGTTTATAAGGGTTGCCCAACACCCTATGGGAGTCACACACCAGTGGCTTTGCATTGCTGGACTGACATAATGTTTTCTTCGCACCCAGGCATCATCTACTGAGGAGAGGAAGAGGGACTTTGAGAAAATCTTTGCCCATTATGATGTTGTAAGTGCTCTTTATGCTTTGACACCATCTTCAGGTAGAAAGCTCACTTTGTTTCTGTGTGGGAATACCCTACTGACAAGGTCTAAATTCAGATAGTGAATGGCAGTCCCCTGTGTGTATTGTTAGGTCAAGGTGCCCTGAACATCTCTATATAACATCAGATGATGAAAGAATGGGCAAATCTGATTTATAGTTGAACAGAGAAGAACTCATAATGCTTTTTTGGCTTGTGAAATGATGGTAAAGATTCTCCTTGTAAGACTAGACATCCATCTATTTTGTGTGCCTAAAGAAATGAAGAAACAGAAAAATCCTTCCCATCCAACCAAAGCATCCATACAAGGTCAGTCCTGCCCAGTGTAAAGTGGTTTCTCTTGTGGAGTAATTGTACAGCCAGTCTTCAAGTGATGTACTGGCTGGTTCTGTGTGTCAGCTTGACACAGGTTGGAGTCATCAGGGAGGAAGGAGCCTGAGTTGAGGAAATGCTCCATGAGCTCCAGCTGTAAGGCATTCTCTCAATTAGTGATCAGTGGGGGAGCGCCCAGCCCATGGTGGGTGGTGCCATCCCTGGGCTGGTGCTCCTGGGTTCTATAAGAAAGCAGGCTGAACAGGCCAGGGGAAGCAAGCCAGTAAGCAGCACTGTCCATGCCTCTGCATCAGCTCCTGCCTCCAGGTTCCAACCCTGCTTGAGTTCCTGTCCTGACTTCCTCCAATGATGGACTATGATCTGAAAGTATAAACCAAATAAATCCTCTCCTCCCCAACTTGCTCTTTGGTCATAGTGTTTCATGGAAGCAGTAGAAAACCTAACTAAGACAGGTGGACATAACGATTCTAGAACACTAAATGACACAGGTGAATTTCTGGAGACCAAGATAGGATAGTGTGAGAAAGAGGGAAAATGAGCAAAAAGGTGGGGAAAATTCTATGTACCTTTTCCGTGAAATTAATGTCCCAGAACACCTGGGCTGTGTTCTGAGCAGACGCACACCACCTGGGGAAGGCAGTGCTTAGGTACTTACTGTGTGTCTGTTGCCCATCTTTCCACCTGGATTCCTCAGTTATGTGACCTTGGATAGTTACCTCAGCTTCTTTATTCTCTCTGCTCCCATCTCCATTTTTTTTTAATCTTCCTGAGACAGAGTTTCTTGTTTAGGCCTGGCTGTCCTGGAACTCTGTAGACCAGGCTGACCTCCAACTCAGAGATCTGTCTCCTGAGTGCTGGGTAAAGGCGTGTACCTGGCTTCTCCCTGCCTTTCCCCCCTTATCTGCAAAGCTAGAGAGATCAGGATGGGAATGGATCTATTGGAGCTGTGAGAGCTAAGTGAGCTACACTTGGAGAGCTTTTACTGAAGAGTTCAGTGTGCAGAATGACCTCCTAGTGAATCCAGTAAAGGAAGCAGATTCAAAATAACATGTTGAAGGATGGGAATAAAGAAAACATGGGAGAACAGATGGGATTCAGGGGTGCTGGGTCATTCCTCAGGAAGCTGAGGTGAAGGATGTGTTGGGAGTTTAAGACTAGGGTGGATTACAGAGTGAGACCTTGTCTCAAAAATGAGAACATAGGGAGGGACTAGAGGGATAGCTCAGGAGTTAATAGCAACAGCTGCTTTTCTGGAAGACCCAGGTTCAATTCCCAGCACCCGCATGACAGCTCACAACTGTCTGCAACCCTAGTTCTAGGGGATCTGACACTCTCTTCCAGCCACCAAGCAACAGGTGTGCAAAAGGTGCACAGAGATCCAGGCAGGCAGGACACCAATACACATAAACTAAAACCAAACGCCTCTTTAAAGACATTGTGAGGTGGAAGGCATTATTTAATAGGTACTTTAGGAAAAGATGGACATGTTTGGATGTCTATGCTTCATTTTACTTTCATGTTTACACAGACTACAGAATGTGTAGGAAAAATGTCTTATATATAGGAGAAACAGTTTCATATACGGATTCAATTACAGCTGCCCTCTGTTTAAAGCTTACCCTTGAAGCAATGACCAGATGATTGGTCAGTTATAAAGCAAGCATTTTAAATGTCCAACCTGTCTTCTCAGGATGATTGCTGTACAATTAACACTTCCCGGAACAGAAGCCCTACGAGGGAAGTAGATGTCAATGCTCTTTGCTGAGGGGCTCAGAACCATGTTACCTTATTTGGGGGCAGGAAGCTGTGGATGAGGGATTCTTTAGTTCACACAGGGCACTCACAGCCCGTGAGAATAAAAAGCAGAAAACCCCGTTCCTAATTACACAGTTACCAATGAACACCAATTGATCAATTTGTCAAGTTTATTCTTTAGCTTTTTGAACTAAGAAAATGATATGTAAGTGACTTGAGCTTTTTATCCTTCAGAGCAAAACTGGGGCCCTGGAAGGCCCCGAAGTGGATGGATTTGTCAAAGACATGATGGAGCTGGTCCAGGTGAGTTCATGAGGCTGGAAGGGCTATTCCCATCATGCACTGGGGTTGACATTGTGACAAATTGCACTGTTTATTTCTGGGACTGAGTGAGGCTGAAGATTAATGCTAGAGAGCAATATCTGGAGACTTTTCCTATCTCAGAACCACTGAAATTCCAGGAGACGCAGCACGTCCCTTTCACAGTTTAAGATCTAATGAGTTACAGTAACACAGAATCAAGGCAGAAGTGTCTTTTAACCACCATTTTAAAGTCATTAACTCTTCCCAAACAGCCCAGTGTTGCTGTGCATTTTACTGTTTTATTTTTCAGTTGCCTGGAGTCTTTTCTCCCTTCTATTGCCTCTCTCAGATTTCATTATTACAATAACTACAGTTTTAAATTTAATTTCACATAGCACTTTTTTTTTTATCATGGGGTGTTTCAATCATCTAGCCTAAGAAGGACACATACTGTCATGACATTGCTGAGTCTCGGGCTGAGGCCATTTAGGTTATATTGTATTACATGGCTGTTTTTTGGTAGGGTCGACAATGTTTCTAAAATGGCAATCTCCTTCTTTAGAACTCCATTCTCTATACTTGTTTATAATCCCCTACATAGGCAACTCCAGCCTGTCTTTCTCCAGGGAGCAGCGTAGACAGTGGATTTAGTAGTCTATGTACTTAGGGATTGCTTTGAAGTACATTATCGTATGCACGATGATTGCATACTGGATGTCCCAGACAGCAACAAATTAGAGCAACAGTTATTAATCACTTTTCAAGTCTCAGGATTATTTGCAAATATGATTAAAGCTGGGGAAAGGACCAGTTATCCTTTTCTGCACAGATCTCCAGGAAGTTGGCATTGTGTGACTGAGCAGTCACGGACACAGTTCTGTCTGATGTTCAGTCAGAATCACTGGCATATCATCTGTGGCTCCCTACTGATCATCCTCATCCCAGTGAACTCTCGCTGTCCTCCCCTGGCCCTTGACTCTCGCTGTCCTTCCCTGCCCTGTGGATCTCACTGCTCTCCCCTTGCCCTGTTTGTATGGTATTTCTATTTGAATTGATGGTTAAAGGACAATTCCATTTTTCCACTCCCTCTTTAACAGTTTGGGTAATAGAAATGAAGAAATCATCTCTGGGATATTAAACTTTCATGGGAGATGGATCAGCTCAGCTGGAGTTTTAGTTTGCTCTGATAGACAGAGTCGGAGAGCAAGCTGCCTGGTTTCCTTTGTGTCATGGGTCCTGACCGAGAGCAGGCCTGGGGCTGCCTTAACAAGACAGAACACTTACTCTGCTATTCCTCCCGTGAGCCCCACACAGGGCTGAGCATCACGTGTGAGACCCAGCTAGAGGTGTGCTAAAATCCTCTCCTGTGTAGGCCTTGGAAAGCATTCTCCAGTCCCTCAGGGTCTGACCCTCCCTCTCACCTGCCACTTGCCATCTCTTCTCTTCCTTTCTTCTCTGCTTGGGAATTTTTCTGTCCAACACATTAGAACTTTATTCCAGATCAGTTATTTATAACTTTTCTGTCGGTGGATAAGTTTCTCAAGCCTGACTTGTTACCCACAAGAGGTGCACAGTGAGACTTGCCTCCCAAGAGTAGGTGGTAACGGGATGCTGTAGATACCTCTCAAGGTCCCTGAAGACAAAATGACTTTCCAAAGTCACAGTCTTTGTTACCATTGCAGAACAAATCATCTGCCATCGTTAGAGTGCATTTCTGATCTGGAAAATTACCAATATATAGGAGGGAGTTTCCCAAAAGGAATCTTTAATTCAATGAATAACCACATCATAGAGTATAATCCTGTCTGAAATGCTAATACGCCAAAGGCACATAAGAAAGCCTCAAAGGCAGGATAGCTGTGTCCAAGGGCAACTGACTCACCATAGTTTTAAAGTGTTTGATTCCTTTTCTTATCGGGGACTTCTGAGTGGCAGCCTCAGTGTCTCCTCAGGGTTCAGGAGAAGACGCAGAACTTAGATCTGAGGATGAAATGAATTTTCCACTTCATACTTTTCTGTATCAGTTTCTTTATTCTTCTCCTACTGTTCTTCTTATTCTGTAAAATTTTCAGTTTATAAACACAACCAAAACAAAGACAATTCTCTGAGCTTGGACGTCCCTTTATCCTTGAAGTTCCCAAATGTGATCTGTATGAAAGACTCCTTTCCTGACTGCATGTCCTGCCAAATGGAAGATAGTTGCACGGAGGTGGCTTCTAATGTGTCTCAGGGAACAGAATGGAGATATGGCTGTGGGAACCAATATAATTGAATGCATGACTAAATTTCCCACTGGAGGTCCCACAGAGTGTGTATGTGTGTGTGTGTGGGGGGGATGACCCAATATACCAATGCATGAGAAAGAATTGTGCCCAGTAGTCCATACTCTGCCGAGTCTTGCACCAAGGGAGAGCGCTTATGGCTGCACAAGAGAGCTTCTGTAAGAATCAGCTGATGAACAAAAGGTGGTGGGCCCAGCGCCCTGCAAACTTGGGTTTATCTCCATCAGAACGCATTCATACTGGTGGGTCACCCTTTGCTCTATCAGCTGAAATCTCACTGCATGATTCCTGCAGACCACAGCATTTTCTGATTTTAAATTATCTCTGCATATAAAAACATTGAAGAGATGGAGGGATAGCTCAGCACTTAAGAACACTCTTCGCACTTGCAGAGGACTAGAATATGGTTCCCAGCATTCACATTGGGTGGCGCACAATTGTAACTCCAATTCCAGGGAATCTGATATCTTCTTTTGTCCTCGTTGGACACTGTACACACACACACACACACACACACACACACACACACACACTCCTTAAAAGTTTTTTTAAAATTACCAAAAATTTAAAAAAGCAAAATTTAAGAAGCCAAGGAGAATACAAGCTAAGAGTTCCAATTCTAGACTGACTACCTAGTGTAGTATTCCAGGCCCAGGTTCACCACGGCTGGCAAGGTGATCATGGGTGTCATTGTCTACAGACCTTTTTCCTCTCCTGCTTGTCTTTTGTCTTGCTTGCCACAATGGAGCTTGAAGTCTAGACCTCCCTTATGCTAGGCAAGCACTTTGCCACTGAGCTAAAGTCCAAGCCTGTTTTCATTTCTTCTTTGAAACAGAGTCTCACTAAGTTGGCTAGGCTGACCTTGAGCTCCATGTATAGTCCAGGCCTCTGGTTTTCATAACTCATAGAGGGCCTGTTGCCAGGATAACTAGCACAGAGACTTGGGTATGCAGTCTGATGGGCCAGTCACTGGCTCCCTTCTTTCAGGGGAGTTGGAATGCAAAAGGGATGGGATATAATGAAAGCCTGAAGATGACATTGAGGGACAGGGTGACTCACAAATCCACAGACAAGATGGAAAAACACCAGCTATAAGCATGAATGGGGGTCAGGAAGTCAGTCTTGAAATACCCAATGCCCAAGGCTCGTGGGAAGCAAATCAGTAGTTTTCAGCCAGTTTCTCTGGGCCTATTCTCAGGTCTACTTCTAAAACGAATGCTTACAGTATGATACTGGGCTGCTTGCTGAGTCAGCATTCTGACTAAAGACACATGCTTGATAGCGGGCAGGTTAGATGGTCTATCTAGGCTGTAATTAAGTATGAAATTGTATGAACTTACAATGTTTGTTCTGAAAATTTGAGATTATGTTTGTAGAACCCCTAGTCCAGAAATCTAAGCACTCCTGTGTTACTGACTTGCTATTAAGACAGCCTTAAAGACAGAGGCCCTGTGGCATCTATGTTTTGTCTTCAGTGATCCAGATATTTTTAAGGAGCAATATTCAGTTTTCCTAACTCATAGTGCTATATCCAGAATTAAAAACATAACCTACATGGTAGAGTGGACTTTCTCTTATAGCCTCCCTCCTTAATTCCCACTACTCAAATTCCCCAAACACTTCTCACTTACTTGAAAGAAATAATTAATCTGAAATGAAATATATTGTTCTTCAATTAGGAATAAAAAGGTTATAATAATTTGAGTGAGGTAAAGACACTGGTAAATAATTCATGATTAGGTGTACTTGTCTACCACTTCAATTTGCTCTAAGCATCAGGATTTTCCATAAGGGTGCCAGAATGGGTACCATCTATTGGAGAACAGCTATAGCAGTGAGTTATTAAAGATGTGGAAGACTGTATCGAAGACCTTTAAAGTAAGGTCCAGCCTTCCAAGTCTTCGCTCAGGGTTCAGAAGAGATGCTACAATAAAGCAGAGGAACTAAAGTCCAAGGGCTGTAGAAAAGTCTTCTCACAGCCCATTCTGTCGCCTCTTGGGCTTTTTATGGTTCTCTCTTTCTTCTTCTGCCTCTAATTTAATTCTTCTGACCTAATTGTCTACATTTTTTAGCTCTAATTCTCTGTCTTAATTCTAATTCCAATTTCATTTCTCTGTTTCCTCCTCCTCCTCCTTCTCCTCCTCCTCCTCTTCCTTCTGTATTTCCCTACATTCTTATCCTTTTACAATTCTGCTAACTTCTGCCAGCTTCTTCCTCAAGGCACCACTTCTTTTGTCTCACCTCTCAAAATCTCTCTCGCCCCAAGGGTTTAAAGCAAAAGGAGTTACAAGAATAGCTCTCATTGGTCAGAAGCACATTCCTAGGCTAAGTGACAAGGGCAGAGCAATTGCCAATGGCAGTATAAGGGTCCAAGGTTGCAGAAGTGAGACTGTGACCAGAGGGCAGGGTACAGTGAGATAAGCTTTGAGATATAAGTCTTTAGTTAAAAGACTGGCAAGCAACGAATAGGCATGCTTTACGGTTAATGTGAGGTTAGCTTGGGACAGAAGTTTCCTATCTTCTGGCAGAGTGAATCCAGGACACTCCTGTTCTCTATTTCCCTGAGAGCTAAGGCTCAACAGTTTCAGACATGCCATAATTCTTGTCCTTGGACATCTGTGAATGTCTCAATAGAGGTCTCTTTGCTGGACACCAATACTGACCAACTGTCTGCCAAGGAAGATAATTGCAGGAGGGCAGAGTTTTAACTTTATACAAAGACCTCGTTGAGAGAGTAAGGGTATTGATTGTGGTTTCTTTCTTGTTCAAATCACACATTGCTGTGAGAGCCATCCAATATACCAATGCATCGGGAAAATTGTGCCCAGTAATTGATTAATACACCANGGGGGGGCTATGGCTTCACAGGGAATTTACAGTAAGGACATTGACTGTTCATAAAGCAAATACTCCCACCACCCTGCCTGTGGGCCTCCTCCATCAGAATGTGTGATCCCGGTGGGTGAGCTTTGTGATTTGTCAGCTAAGTTCTCACTGCGTAATCCTATGGACTGCAGAAGACTAGACAGACATCTCCCCTTTGCATCTGTACAACAGACGGTTCTTCACAGGGCTTCTTGTGCAGCTTGCTGTAAAGACTTCTACGCTATGTTTCCTTGAGCTGCACACACACCTGTCTAGTACTGAGACCCAGGAAACTATACTTTTTGAGACCAATGAAAGGAACGTCCTGACAATCCATTTCATCTTGCCCTTGTGGCCTGATCACTAGGGATGCTTCTGACAGAGGTGTGAGAGGTCCCCAGTTCCCCCAACCCTAAGCCCAGCCTGGTGCTCCCTTAGTTTCCGCTACTCTTTTCTCTCCTTCTCCCTTCAAAGCCACAGTCAGGACAGATGCAGCATCAGCCAGTCATTCTCCATGCTGGATTGTTGGTTAGCCCCTCTGACTGTGTCTCTCTAGTCTGAGAATGGGAGGTTTTGGACCCTACTGAAGATCTTTTAGAGGTTTCTTTGGAGGTAAAGAAAGCTTGAGGTAGGGTTGGGGGTAGGGTGTGGGCGGTGTTTGTCAGGAGCTCAGAAGTCCCTGGAAGGAAGCTGCCCTTTTTCTCCTCACTCAAGTAATTAAAAAAAAAGAATGGACATTAGATTCACTGATTTTCTTCTCTTTTGATATCAGTTTTGCAGTTTAGATTCATCCCCCTTCCCCAGCTTTCTCTAGAGCTGGGTGAGGTGGTATAACCAGAGCTCTGTCCGCCAGGAGACCTGGCATAAAAACACCAGCTCTCTTCCCTGGGAAGGAGACTGAGTTCCTGGAGCCTCTTTCCTAGTCTGGCCAATGGCTGTCACTATTCCCTCCTGAGACAGATGGGATGAAGTGTGTGACAGGTGTGTGTGGCCTGGAAGCTTCGATGCTTTCCTGGGGTGCAGGTATTCCTGTCCCTCTTTAGTCTGGAAGCACTCCTGGAATAAATCCTCAGTTGCTACTTCGATACATAACATGGAAACTGAATTTTCCTTGCATATGAACCCTTTTTAAACTAAAAGCACTAAACATCCCATAGATGATAATAAAACATGTCTTCTCTCACTGGCATAAATGACAAAGACTCCTGTCACAGTTCTCTGCTTTGGGACAAAATGTCTTCAATCTAATTGCTTATAAGGCATGCTTTTCCACAGCAACTGTGGGAATCAATGTGGAGCTAAGACACCAAAAATGTTTATTTACCATGCCTGAAGGTGCAGGCTAAGAAATCAAGCAGACATTAGAGACCCTGGAGGGGATGAAGAGGCAGCAGCTGTCCCTGGCTCCTCATGGCCCATCATCTGCCCCACCGCCAAGTTCTCAAAGCCTAGAGGACTCAGGGAGGGCTCTGGAGTCTGCCACTGCCACTGGCCTTTCGAGTGACTATGTCCTCTCATCCTCAGCCCAGCATCAGCGGTGTGGATCTGGATAAGTTCCGGGAGATTTTGCTTCGTCACTGTGATGTGAACAAGGATGGAAAGATCCAGAAGTCGGAGTTGGCACTGTGTCTCGGGCTGAAAATAAACCCCTGATCCCTGCCTGCTCTGCTCTCTGCTTATGTGTCTGGGCTCTTGTGAGAAGTGTGTGAAGACTTAGTCAGCAAACCTTTTCATCGATGCTGCGGTACTCTTGGGCAGAGCTGGGGACCCTAGGGTGTTGCTTCCAGAGGCAGCCATGATTCTGTCCCATACGAAGCCCTCATGCAGCCTCTTCTGTCTTCCCTCCTTGACCTGTCTCCTCCAGAGCCTCAGTTTACCTGCTGATCTTCCCTGCTCAACCTTCCCCTTCACCTGGTGGATGGGGTAGCCCACCCAACCACCTCCTGTTTGTCCTTGCTTTCTGCTCAGTTGGGTTGTCCCCTGTGCTGTGCTCTCACTTCTACAAATATGTCTTCATGTGGGAAGAAATCTGTAGTCAAGAATAAAGATGTGTTTGATTCATAAGATTTGTAATGTCCTGGTGGTTTGGTGGGAGCCTTAGCCAGGGGTGAGGGCTGTTATCCTCAACCAGCTTTTAGCTGTAGGGAGCTAGCAGCTGCCCCAAATCAATTTTTTTTAATTTTGACGGGAAGAGCAGAGTGTTGTGGACCAATGGAACCAAATTGAAGACCGGGATATCAATCCATACACCTACAAACACCCGATTTTTGACAAGAGAAGCAAAAAATATAGAATGGAAAGAAGAAAGCATATTTAACTTGCTTATTTACATTTTTCACAGACACTTGACTAGTCTGAAGCTGCAGTTCCCTGAGGTTACTTTTTGTAGCTTGGCTGTCAGGTCAGGCTAGGCTTGTAGCTGAAGGTGGTCAAGGTGGCTGGGCACATGCCATGCTCCCTCTGCTGTTTGGCTGTTCTTCCTGGGTACTTGGGACCAGGTGGCCAGTCCCTCATTACAAAAATGTAGCCTCAGGGAACTGCAGCTTCAGGCCAGTCAAGTGTCTGTGAAAATGTAAATAAGTAAGTTAAATATGCTTTCTTCTTTCCATTTTATATTTTTTGCTTCTCTGTCAAAAATCAGGTGTTCATAGGTATGTGGATTGACATCCAGGTCTTTGATTCGGTTCCATTGGTCCACGACATATGGCACCCAACATGGGGCTGATCAGTGAATCCCAAAATGCACAGGAGTGTGGCCAGGCATACAAGAGAGTATGTGAGGGACCCCTCAAAAAAACTGCACCACAGGTGGAGAGGTGAGTAATGAGCACTCGGAAATAAATAGTAAATAATAAAAAAGGAAAGGCAGGGGACAAAAACAGGAGTAAAACTGTAAATAGTTGTCAATATGGAACCAGGAAATAATGTTCAGTTATCAGTACAGTTGCATGGATGTATTTTGGTAGCTAGAGGAGCTGAAGTGGAACAGAAATAAAGGCAGAAATCTTTAGCGTTTATAAATATTATTTATATTCCTGCCCCTGTGCTGGCAAGAGGTATTTTTGTCAAGGCTGGTCCACAACAGCAGAACATTCTGGGTCAGGTTTCCTTGTTCTGCTTTTTCTTTGAGGCAGTGTTTTTCTGTGTAGCTCTGGCTAGCCTACATTTTGTTCTACAGCACAGACTGGACTCCTCTGAACATCCATCCTCCTTCCTCTACTTCCTGAGGAGTACTGGACTTTCATGTATGTAATGACCATCTTAGTTTTGTTTTTGAGACCTTGCCGCTTGCTCAGGTAGGAAGGTGTGTTACTTTGCTTTCTCTTGTTTGGTAAACACCATGACCAAAAGGAATCTGGGTAGAAGGGGTTTGTTTGGTTTATATGTTCCAGTCATACGTCTTGATCACAGTCCATCCATGAGGGAAGCCAGAGCAGGAACTTAAGCATGGCAGGAATCAGTAGGCAGGAACTGAGGCAAAATCCATGAAGGAATGCTGTTTATTGGCTTGCTTTCTGGGCTCATGTTCAGGTAGCTGCCTTTCTTTCACTTTACCGGACAATTTGCAGAGATATGGCACCGCCCCCAGTGGGCTGAGCCCTCCCACATTAATTATTAAAAATGCCCCCACAGACTTGCCTACAGATCAATCTGATGGAAGCATTTTCTCAAACAAGGTTCTCCCTTCCTAGATGACCTGACTTTGTGTTAAGTCGAAAAAACAAAAACAAACAAAACAAAACCTAACTGGCATAGGGGATCTTCAAGAAATCCAGATAAAAATGTATCTGTGACCGCACATACATCCTGTCCTCTTCCAACAATATTTTCCAGAAAATTTAGGACCCTTGGGCTTTTATACTTCAGTGCCTTTCACAGGCAGCTCTGTGTACGGCCAGCCCACAGTGATGGTTCATCTCAGCTGTTGACTTGATGAGATCTAGAGTCATCTGACAAGCCTCTGCTTATGCCTGTGTGGCGTTATCTTGGTGGGGTTAAGTGAGGTGGGAAGATGCACCTACTGTGGGTGGCCGCCTCCCCTGGCTGGGATCTTGGAGTACATACATGAAGAAGGGAAGTGCACAGCATGTATTCCATCCTCTGTTTCATGATCATGGATGTGGGGAACTATACCCTCGAACTTGAGTTAAAGTAAATCCTTTCTTTTGTCAAAGTATTTTTACCACAGTGATTGGAAAACTAGCTGAGACACCTTTTTAACATTGCTCTGATGGCTCCCCTTCTCACTTGCCTGCACATACTCATGGCTCTACGAGCATCACATGTCTTTACAAGAGAAAACAGTAGTCTGTCAGCTGGCAGAGCGGCCAGCCTCAACACGGCACACATGTGCTCTGCAGGGAGAGTAGCAGATGTTTCCCTGGGATATTTTAATCGTCAATATCATTGTTTAAAATCTCTTCACATGTTAGTGACCATTCCCCTAAAGAAAGTTTAAAGCTGGAAGGCTCTTCTGGGAGCTAACGTGCTTCCTGGGGTGAAACCTATCCTCTCCCCCAGTAGGGTGGTCACCCTGGCAGGAGGGGACTCATCCTAAAGAGGTACTTGTGCCAGTGGAGCTCTAGTGGAGCTATGGATCCCAGAGAATGAAGCTTTCCATTCGGGTCCAGGCAGCAGAAAGGAAAGCCTGAAGCCTTGGTCCTAACCCGAGGAGGGGCTTGCTCTTGAGAGTCGATGCACTGCTGACAACTTAGCATAGGCAGATTTCCTTCTGCTCATCATCTTTGTCAATTTCTGTTTCCTAATGAGTTTTAAGAAGCAGTCAGTTTATGAATGGAAGAGCCTCCGGTAACACTGGGGCAAAGGTAGTTTGGGCCAAACAAATGAATTCAGTATTTTAAAAGCTCTTGGCCATTTCTAGCTTAAAGAGACTTGTGAAAGGAAGCAAAACAAACCAAAAACAATGTAAATGGGAAGAAAAATATCTGATCTTTTAATTAGGAGCTCTGGTTAAATTTTGAGCTCACTATACACCAGTTTTATAATAATGGTACATCTCATTCACGTATACTAATGCAAATCTTTTAAAGGGCAATTTCTTCATTTTTTTTTAAAACAGTGGTTCAATTGATGATGCATCTGCTTCACAAGCACGGGACCCTGAGTTTAGATCTCCAGCATCATAAAAGCCATTCCAAGAGGCCCCTCCTTTAATCCCCATGCTGGGGAGGTAGAAACGGGCATCTGTAGTGATTGCTGGCCAGCCAACCTAGCTTAATGGGGTGAGCTCCAGGTAGAGTGAGAAACCCTGTTTAAAAACTAAGGTTGGAGGGGATAGAGGAAGAAATTGGACACTGACCTCTAGCCTTCCTGTGCACATGCACCCGCATGTGCACACACACAGAAATAGTAAGTCATGGTGGTTAGTGGGAAGATTGCGTTCTCTGCCAAGCTGATGTGTGAGCGTTTCATAAATGTAATGCTCTACACAAACATCAGGTGAGATAGTGGCAGTGACAAGGAGAGTGGCTGTGATCTACTACCATCCTGTGCTTCTGCTCCATCCCTGCTTCAAAAACCCTAGGGTGTTCTCCCCTGCAGTTGTTAGTATAGTAGTTCCTCACTGGCCGAACAACAAACGTTCTTCTTAGCTATGAGGCATTACTTTATATGTTTGTGGTCACCTCAGAGTTCATTCTTGTGTTTAAATCATTTATCTTTGAGGTACATTCTTTTTTTTTTTCGAGACAGCGTTTCTCTGTAGCTAGAACTATCTCTTGTAGACTAGTCTGCCCTCGAACTCACAGAGATCTGTCTGCTTCTGCCTCCTGAGTGGTGGGATTAAAGGCGTGTGCCACCACCCAGCGAGGCACATTTCTTATTCCCATACTTAAAAGGCTAGCAAATCTTTCCACCTTCTCCTTAAGACCTGAATTTCACACTAGAAGTCTGGGATAGAGAATATACATGCATCCAAGCAGGTCAAAGAAAGACTAGAGGAAAAGGAAACTCAAATATTATCAACACAGTCATCCTCACACCATCGTCATTATCAAAGCTGTCATCATCATCATCATCATCATCTTAGAATTGACTTCACTTCTCTTTTAGGCTAGTTATTATTCCCAAATTAGAAAGAGTAGTAAGTTTTTCAGATTCCCCATGACACCTGCATTTAAAGGAACCCAGGAACAGCTGGGGCATGCCCTTGTGTAGAAATGGCAGGAAAAGTCTGTCCATCTTTCTGAAGGGCTGCATCTTCAGCAAAGGAAGGGCTGTTGTTGAAGGTGCTGTTGTTATTTCTGTTCTAGGACCTAGAACATCTGGGATGAAGACAGTAAGCTGATATTTAAGGTCTCCTACCTAGGAAGTGACCCAGCTCAGCTCTGGGTTTTGATCCAGGGCTCAAGTGGCTTTGACAAAATGTCTTAAACATGTTTTTTGCTTTCATCGAGGAGGTAACTTTGGTATTTTTTGAACACTAGTAACTGCCAGCTAGGACAGGGACTATCACGGAGCAAGGGCTGAGGAGGCTAAGGATTCACTTCTAGAATAAAGAAAATTTGAGTCAGGGTTGGTAATGCAGGTCCTCAGGATATTGAGGAAGGAGGATGGCAAATTCAAGGCCTGCCTGGGCTATGTAACAAGTTTAAGTTCAGTCTAAGAGACTCAAAGACACTGTGTCTCAAAATAAAAATTAAAGATAAGGCTGAAGATGTAGCTCAGTGTTAGAACACTTGCCTAGCATATGTGAAGCCCTGAATTCCATACCATAAAAAGACAGATCACCAACCAACCACACAAGAAAATCTTAGTGCAATATTTTAAAAGATCACAATGTATAAAAACCGAGCATGGAACATGTGTAAAAGGTTGGTTAAAAACAGGGTCAGTGTTCTTGATTTTTGTTTCAGGCTCCATTAGGTAGGTTTGCCTTTAGTGACAAGTGCTTATTGTGATTTTCAGTTCTAGGAGACAACTTTGCATTTTCTAAGTTCTTTCTTTTTCAAAAAAGATTTATATTTATTATTTTTGTGTGTCTGTGTGTGCACACTCTCATGAGAAACAGAGAGAGAGAGAGAGATTGTACACATGAGTGCAGTGGCCACAGAGGTCAGGAGACATCGGATTCTCTGGATGGTAAAGGCTGGCATGAAGCACCTGATGTGGATGATGAGAATGGAAGTCTTTGGTAGAACATAAGTATGTGCTCTTAACCTCTGAGCCATTTCTTCAGCTCCCTCTACTTACTTGTCAATCACCAAATTAATAATTTTTTAGACTCCACTCACCCATTGGCTTGATCTACATAAATCTTCCAGAATTTCCTGTTTCAAAAGCTTAAGAACTTAGTCTCCAGGGAAGACACAGAAAGGAGATGAGATGTGAGAGAGGAGAAAGCAGTGGATCTTAGAGGAGTGGGAGGGCAAGTTGAGCTCCTTCCTTCCAAGTAGAATAAAAGAAATAGACTTGGCTTGGATCAACAGAGTAAGCTCTTGGGACCCCAAAGCACTGGAATTGTAGCTAACTTCATGAAAGAACACTACTGAACAGCACAGTCTTAGAGAGGATTCTTGAACATTCCCTAGTTTCATGAAGATTCACTGTGTTCCAAGTAGGACAAAGAAAAAGCAGAGATCTAGATGACTCAAACATCATCATTACCATCTCACCTCCACCACAATCAGCAGCAACATCATTTTCAACATTATCACCACTGGCGGCAGCAACATTGGTATCATCATCATAATCAGCACCATCAGCACTATCATAAGTATCATCATCAACAGGAGTATCTTCAGCATTAGCATCACCATCACTACCACTACCACCACCATTATTAGCATCATCCCTATCATCACCAGTAGCATCAACAGCATTACCATCAGCAGCATCATTAACATCAGCATTAGCATCCTTAGCATCAACAGCAGCGGCATTATCATCATCATAGTCATCACCAGCATCAAAATATAACCCCCACTTTAACCAAGACATTAAAGAATCATTTTCCTTCTCTAGTCTGTGGAGTACAGATGGTAGAACAATTGAGTGATAGAATACCGAACACAAGGCCACCGGTGGGGAATCAGTTCTGTGTAAAGCCTCGCTTAGTACTGCTGTGTCACTTACAAATCTGTGCCACTCTGAGCACAATTATAGTAATCCTACAGCAAATGTTAGCACCGTAATGATGTTGCTTTGCAGAGTGATCATCTGAGAGCCATTCTCAGCTGCTACATCAGGATCGCAGCGTTTGTGCAGCTCCAAATTACTCCAGAGATAGAAAAGGCAGCATTTGCTCAGTCATCAGAGGGCAGCCTGCAATTAGATTATGCATGCTGTCGTCAGGGGGCTGGCAGGCCTACTTTACATGCTGGGGGACTGAGGATGACCTTTAACAGATGTAGGGTCTCAACAGGAAAACCCTGGAGCCTGGAGCAGATAATGAGCCACGTTTTGGAGCCAGCTGATTCGTGTTTTTGTCTCTGCTTCGTAAGTACTGGGGGGAGGGCTTCCAAATGTCATTCTTCAGATCTCTTCAAGGAGTCAAAAGAGCCAGATTACTGGTATTTGGTGACCCCAGAGGTCAACTGAACCCAAATTGCATGCTTTTGCTAGTCCCCTGCTTTTTAATTTTTTTTGACCTTAGATTTTTATTTCATACTTTATCTGGGTAGACACACTGATCACACCTAACACAAGAATGGGTCAGAGAGAGAAATTTACCTACAGGTTGAGTCTACTTGTTATAATTAGCTGAATGTTTTCCCCTCCCACCCCCATCCTGCCCCTGCCAGCAAGCTAAAGAATGAACAAACTTGTTTATACAGAAGCCTGGCCTTTGATTATTGCTATGTCTAAATTAAGAGGAATCTTACATGGTTCTCTATTGGAAACAGATTTTATCTCTTGCATATTTACCACCCACTGTAAGATTCAGGGAACAGACAAGTTTAGCTCAGGTTTATCTTACATGGGTCTGCTGTACCCTTCAGGTGGCTTAGGAACATTTGTGTGTGCCTTCTTCCTCATTCTCCTTCTCATAGCAAATGCTGGTGACCTTAAGGAAAACTTGGAAGCCACCTCTTCCCAAAGGCCAGTCTTGACTATCAAGAGACAAGTGACTGAAAATGAGACAGGGGTCTATTGAGAGATAGCATCGAACCAAAAGTCACAGGATCTGGATCCTGGTTTTGCAAAGAACACTTTGAAGAGCAGCCTTTATTCTATCATACTGTGATGTAGGTGGGTCTTCTGTCTATGTGTTACTTTCATTGGTCAAATAAAGAGAGTGCCTTGGCCTTTGATAGGACAGCAGCTTAGATAGGCAGAGTAGACAGAACAGAATGCTGGGAGAAAGAAGTAGAGTCAGGCAGATGTCATGCTTCTCCTACCCAAGATGGACGGTGGTTAGACTC
>LOJH01024915.1:4271-21782 GCA_001685095.1 Ellobius talpinus
TATTTATTACTTAGAGGAGAGAAAGAGTGGGGAAAGAAGGAGAAGAAAAAGGAGAGAGACAGAGAAGGGAAGGGTGAGAGAGAGGCACGCCCACCAAGAGAGAACAGTGAGTGTCAAGATGGCAAGAGGAGGGCAGGGGTCACGGGGAGTGGGCGTGGCTTGTCTCTTAAAGAGACAAAAACCATAACAATAATAATAATAAATTTCTGAAAAGAATGTTTTAAATGAATAGTAATTACTTTGTTTTGTCTGCTTAGAAAAACACATCTGAAAAAAAATAATCTCTCAGAGAGGAATTAGTTTTGGGTGCAAATATTTTTGGTGCATTCTCTGCTTTTGCTTTCCTCTTTGGACAGCTAATTTTGTCAACGTTCAAGTGCCGGAGAGTTTGGTTTTCTTCTCAACACTGACGCTCTTATGGGATGGGGTGCTCCAAAATCAGTGTCTATACAATGCTCTGTCAATAATTGACCAAACCCACAGGTCCCTCAAAGGCTCTCTGTCACAGCCCCCTGCCCAGCATTCCACTCTGCTCAGCTAGCTACAGCCACCAGGGACACTTACAGAGAGAGGGCACACACAACAGCCTGGGGGGAGGGAGAGGGGGTATAGGATTAGAAGATGCTGCTTATAAATCTCCAAGTCCCTGCTCCCCCATTCCCCTCCCCCAATTACCTTACTTTTAAAAAGATATCCAAGCTCTTTATACCTCCGCAGCATATTAAACCAATGCTTTCTACTGTGAAGCTCAAGGACTCATCAGCTCACAATTACAGGTTGTTTGCAATGAAACCCGGGTCATTCCACTGCCGTCTGCAAATCCAAGGCACTGGGCAGAAGTCTGGCTCCCTGGGTAGGGCAGACAGGATCAAGCACACTGCTTCAGCGAGAGACCTGTTAGAAGACTGTTCCTTTAAACCCTAACATCTCATTGTGATGATCGGAGGCTCGTGATGAAATGCAATATGACAGCCATTGAATTAACAGAAAATGGAATTCATCTCTCAAAATTTCACACAAAATAAAGTCGTGGAGACAGACAAAAATAAAGGGAGAAAGACAGACAACGAAGTACCTTCCGTACTTCAGACCCATGTTGGAATGACGCTGTCTGTCTCCAGTTACCTGGTTACCCGTGGTCTTTGTTTCAACGAAGTCCCTACCATTTTTTTGTGCTCCTCCATTATGCAAAGTGGTGAATTTGTTCCCATTTTGTTTCTTTGATTTTAGCAAGTGAATTGCACAGAGGCAATGCAGAGAGAGCGGGCTTTGAGCGTTTCCATTTATGCGCGACACGGTAATAGGAAATTTTCTGGCCCTCTTAGCTTGATGAGAACCTTCCTCAAAGACCTGACGACTCCTTCGGTGGTAGCCACCTACTTGATTCATAATCTAACAGTGGCAGAAGAGGTTAGCTGGGTAATTTAAGTCGCTAGATTTCGCTAATGAACTAGGGCCAGGGAGAAAGTCCTTTACATTGTAAAGTCGTCTCCATTTCACCTTCCCTCTGCCCCACATACTTTATTTCTAAAGTTTTACATTATTTATATAAAAGGGGAAATGGTTCTTTCCCAGGAAAATGAGTTAGCAAAGCAGCCTCGCCTGGAGTTTCTCCTGCAAGTCAAGGGGAGTCAGGGTAACAACGAGAGGACTGGTAGCTGTATCCAATGGGAATGCGGGATGCCCAGTTCATTTGCGTATCAGATGAGCAATCTTGGGGATATACATATCTTCAATGCTATGTATTGCTTTTCTAAAATTCAGGTGTGACTGGGTATTTGGCATCCGAAACTTAAAGGAAGATGGAAAGCAGGCACATTTGACCCAAGAAGCTAGGAGAAAACTCGGGAAACTCAGGAGAAAATCTGGCAAAGCTTGGAAAACTTAACTGCAGAGAGAAGCCTTCTGGCTCTATTTGTCCAGCATTACATTTTTCTGTAGTACCTTACTGCAGGTTGTACTGGACTTTGAATTAAGCTTTGAATTAACAAGTCCTAAGCAGAGTTTTCTCCACAATAGCCACAAGGAAATGGTTCCATTTTATGTAAAGAAAATACACAGAGGGCCAAACCTGAGACCTTCCTGAAGACATCACAGTCATGGATGCCCAAGATTTCTTCGTTTCTCCAGTGGCTGACTGCAGCTTCAAAAACCCTGATGGCATGGATACACCTGGCAGAACAGAAAACAGACGGGTAAACAAATATGCCTTCCTGCTAGCCACAGCAGTATTCAGAGTCTGGGTGCCAGTTCTGGGAATTCAAACATTCTCTCCAGGAGTAAGGACAGAAAGTCATACCATTTATAAACGCAATAAGCTCAGAAAATCACGAGACTCCCAAGAGCCCCTGCAAGGTTTTATTAATAGTAAACAATTGCTGGGGGAGGGGACTCTTCAGTAGAGCTGCCTGCAAGTCGTGCAGGAACTGCAGGGATGCAGTTTCTGTAGTCATTCATGCTGGGGTGGGCTTTCGCTGGTGGTCCGCTGCCTTTGAGTCACCTACACTCCTGTAAGTGACTGCAGCCCACCCTCTAGGGTACTAAACCAGGCTTGAGCAGAATCGTTTCTTCAGTCTGTTGTCAGTGCCCCTTTTGGGTTGTTTGACATTTGTCTACATTTTCTCTGGAAATGTTAGAACGGCGTTTGACACAAGAGCTGGCACACAGGGTCTGTAACAAGCTGCATGGCACAGGCAATGCCTTAAGCCCTGGCACCACAGTCTCTGTGCTTCTAGAACATGGATGCAGGCTTAGTATCCCCTTATCCTAAATTGTAGATGCAGGCTGTGTATCCCTTATCCCAAATGCATATAGTCAACAGCATTTCAGAATTTTGACTTTTTAAAATTTCTTAAATTGTGGCTATTTGTGTAGACATTATGTAGGGGTACCCATATTTAAACAATCCATTCACATTTTGTATGTAATAGCTAGAGGGCAGTTCAACACACATTCTTAACCATTCTGTGTGGGAACAAAGTCTCACAATGCTGAAGCGTCTACTGGTGGTGTCCTGTTGGTTACTCAGAAGTTTCTGGTCTGGGAGCTTTTAGGGCTTTCGATATTCAGGCTGGGCATGCTGAAGATTTGAAAATGTCTACATGCAAAGGCTGCTGGGGGATCCAGTTAAGGAGTTTAAGCCACACGAAGAGCAGCAAGTGCTGTGCGAGCCGAGGGAAGTGACAGTGGGGACCAGGGGAGCTGCTGAGGCTGTCCAGAGAGCGATCTTTGAAACATTCCTGATATGTCCACACGGCATGTCTTTACCACAGAAATCCACTCGGAAGTTTTTAGAAACTAAAACTGCACCTTTCTTGTGATTGAGTAATCCCATTCCTTGGTCGTCATCCTGAAGAAATTAAAACAGACTTAGAAAACTGTTGTACAAGAGCCTCCCCCATGGCTTCATTCACACTAGGAAAACAATAGGAAGAACAGGGTTCTCACCAGATAACACTGGTAGATAACACTGTTTGCTCACGAAATGGAATAACACTCAGCAATGAAAATGCATGAGTAACCGCTGTGCAAATCAATGCAATTGCATTTGAAAACACCGTGTTTGGCCAAAGGTCGGAGCTTCTAAAGAAGGCATCTTACCTGTCTCTAATTTTGTGAGTGTCAAAACAGACAAATACGAAGACTTGAGTCGGAGCAGTGTTTTTATCTGATTAGAAAAGGGAGACCAGATGCCAATCTCTGAGAGCCACAAGCATGCTCAGGGGTGTGCTTTTCTCTTTTCCTTTTCTCTTCGAGTAAGACCCTTCCTCTCTCACAGACCGTCCCCTGCCCAACTCCAAGGCTGTACTTGGCCCTTAGGGACCAACTTACCGAATCTTCCTGTCCTAGGAGGGATGGAGTACAGAGGCACATTTTCCCCAGACTCACTGAACAACGCGCCTCGGACCTGTGCCTTCAACGGCACCTATTTCCTAAAAACCTGCGGAATAGCCGACCTACTGATCCAATACATGTTGGTCTAATGTGCTTTTGTCTTCACATAAATGATATGCTTACTTTTTTTAAATTATAACAAAGAAATCATCATTGTTGCACACGGTCGGAAAAATCCAAGCACTAGATCTTAATGTCTCCTTTCTGATTTGCTCATCGTCCTGTCAATCTACCCACCCACTCCCCTCACTTCCCACAAGGAGAATTTTCTTTACCAGGGCAGTATTGCAGGCCTGCAAATAATCCCGCGCAGAGGAAATAGTTTTAGAGTTCTGGTCCTGGGACAGCAACCGGAGAAGCAGACATCATGGGCACCGAGCCATGCTGCTGTGTGCAACAGCCAGCCCCCTTCCAGAAGACCTGGTGCCTTGGAGTGATGACTTTTACGTGTTCCTGGGGGAATCGCAGTCCTTACCAGCAGTCTGTGCTCATGGTTAACAGTCTGAAACATCAGCAGAGGCTGGTGTACTGTTTTGAGGATTTCTCCACACCTCTACATTGGTTACTCTTTTCATTGCTGTCACCAAAACCCTAATGTGAAGCATTCAAAGGAAGTGGGGAGAGCAGTTAGTTATACTGCCTCGAGGCACCGAGGCACTGCAGTTGACCTCCCTGGGGAAGGAATCCCGCTGACCAAGCCGCACCTGCAGTCAGAAAGTACAGAGCGGACAGGAAGTGGGGCACGCCTATAAGCTCTCAAGGCCTGGCCCCAGAAACCTACTTCCTCTAGGCAGGCCCTTTCTCCTCCTCCTAAAGGTTCTACAACCTTCTACAACAGCTCCAACAATTGGGGACTAAGTGTTCAAACCATCACCACCACCCTTTGCTTATGGACACATTGGCTTCACTTCGCACCCACGCTGAGGAACATGCTAAGGTACCAGTCAGCAAGGCAGGAGTGACGGAGCCTGAGGAGAGAGCTCAGGGCCCCAGGGAAAGTGCTCATGGGCTCAGGGTTCCAGCCTGTGCTGGTGGGATTAAAAATTGTACAGCACCTTCCTGAGTGGAGCCCCGAGGGAGGCAGGAGCTTCACTTCCACACCCCAAATTATCTTGCCACTTCTTAAAAACCCATAAGAACCCCGAGGTTTGCTTTTTTAATTATTATGCTGTGCGGACCACAGCAGCCTGTGGAGGTTAGAGGACCAGGCCCTTCAGGAGCCAGCTGGGGTGGGGAGGGCTCAGGAGGGCAGGCTCCCCAGCAAGCACTTTGGCCTGCAGAGCCATCTCAGCAACCTGGAACCTTCAAATTTCCCGGCTGCCATGAACCCGGTGTTCTCAGCTTGAATGTCCTTGGATTTAATTACCTACTTTTCTCTTTTCTTCTCAACTGGAGAAGAAAGAAATTGCCTTAACTAAGGAAGCTAATGGAATTCTGCAGAAGATTCTCTTGAATGCCAGCAGTGTCCCGTTACCATGTGCTTGGGAGTGGGGAGAAAGAAGGAAGAGGTGCTCACCACTGCCCCAGGGAAACTTTAACACTTTGGGGCAGGTAAGTTGGGCTCCCTCCCACCATCGCTGGGTAATACCTGCTCAGAGATATGCACTTTAGGTTTCCTGACTTGATCATCACCATAACTGTGAAAAACAGGTAAGTCTCCATGTGCATTTTACAGATGCGCCCACTGAGGCTCATCAAGGAAGCTGGCGGGCTGAGATCCGATCCCAGACAATGAGAAAAGAGAAAGGTTACAGCTGGCGGCAGAGCCCAGTTCACGGACTTTGGAGTCTTTACTCAACCAAGCCCCTTTCCTGTCCCAAACACGACTGAGGATATAAATAACAAAGGGCCAACGAGTAGCAAAATTCCAGAACAGCCTGCAAGATGACTGAAGTCTAGGATGGGAAAAAGTGTAAGTTAAGCAAGACTTTCAGATCACCCCAAAATAGGAATCATTTCTAAGTCTGAATAGATGGGAGAGAATGTCATTTCAGAAGGAAGTCTCAAATTATCTGGGATGGATTCCTGGAAATGTCAATAAAAAAATTAAATTCTCACAAGGGAACTTCATTCCAATTAAAAGAGCTTCAATTCATTTGCTGTCAAGCATTATCTTTTTACAGATACCCTGATCTGTTCAAATTGATCAGAACATGATGAATATTTCAAAAAAAAAAAAGACTCTTCCAAAAAGAGGGAACAGTGAGTGATCTGTGGTAGGATTTGGGGCTCCTGTGACAGCGCTCCAGAGAACACTACAGATTTTCCTGGTAAACAGAGTCTCAAATACACCCTGATGTGTATTTTATATTCCTGGAAATTGACAGGGCAGTAACAGAGCAAGGAGAAGTAAGAAAGGCAAAACACTTCCAAAGGAGTGTCTGGTCTGGAGCCATGAGCCCGTCTCATTGCTGCCGTCTGTCCTCAGTAACCAAAGACTAGATAACTCTCCCCAGCTCTGCCAACCAATGAGGTTGGTAAAGGAGCCTAGAGCCTTGAAAGATGCCCCCCACAGGGCACCAGCACTGGCAGGATCCTCCTGTAGCTGAGGGGATCTCAGAGCCTTCACCCAGAGGGAGGGATTCAGAACAGGAGGAGGAGATGCTCGCCATGGTTCCTGGTGGCCTCTGTTACTATGACAACCATTCCCTTTGTTTCCCTGAATCCAAAGCTGCTGCCTCATTTAGCAAATGGCATTCAGGTGAGACAGCCTTGTGAAGACAGTAGGAGAATGAGGGCCTGGGAAAGCAAAACTGCCTCTGCACACGCATGCGAGAACACATACACACAAACTCAGAGACACCCATCTATATGTGTGTGCACACATACGTGGACACGTATGCACACACATGGACTGGCACCATGAAGCCACTGGGTTGTTTTCAGCCCTGTAGCTGCATTCTCTTTAAGCAAGGCATAGCACTGCACCTGCTGTGGCATCAATGCTTGGGGAACATAGCTTTTTCCTGGCTGTCACTTGAGTGATTGTGTTTTACGTGGTTTCCCCGCGATGGGTTTCTTCCCCCATGGGAGAGTTCAACTCCCCTAGCAGGTTTCCCTGACCACTCCCTTCCATTCTCTTCTCAAATTCTCTCAGCATCCTGTTCGCCTCTTTCAGGGCCATGAGGACAATTCATAATTATTTCATTGATTGTCTATTCTTTATCGGGCTTTCATGCACCTTCCCAACAAGATGGCATGCTCCAGGAGGGCAGGAAGGCTGCATTCTTCTGCAGTGTTATTGAAATGGGGGTAAAAACTTGATCTATGGGGTGGAGACACTGAGGACTGAGCTTGTGCCTTAGAATCTCTCTCCCAATCTTCTTTTATCATAAATCAACATCAAACAAGAGCCATATTAAACATAAAGACCATGAAGTTGGAGAGCTAGCTCAGCGGATGAAGTGCCTTCCTCACAAGCATTAGAACCCCCAGTTCAATTCCCAAAATCCATGTGTAAAGGCTGGGCATAATCTAACACTGTGGAATCAGAGACTGATAGTCCCCAGGACTGGAGGATCAGTCAGTTTAGCCAAACCAAGAACACCCAGGTACCAGCGAGAAACTCTGTCTCACAAAACAAATTGGACAGCATGAAATATAACATCTGAGGTTGCCTCTAGCATTTTCACATGAACACACATGCATGTACTTGTATACACACATACACACACATATACACCCCACATAAACATGCACATAAACAGAAAAACATGACCCAAGTCTCAGCTCTACGTTGCTCTCCCTGCACCGTGTGCATCGTGGCCGAATTCTCCGACATCTTCATTTGTATGTAATGACCAGACAATGCAGGGGTGGGACAGGGTCAAAATGTCCTTCCAGGAATGGGGCACAATTGAGTTTGGGAGAAAACCTACCCTGGAAGCTTTCACTAGTCTGAGACACGGGAAAAGGAGGGACGCTGGGTCTTTGCTATTCTAAAAGCAGAGTGGGTGGGTTCCTGCAGAAAATGATAGCACACAGAGAGGGCAGGGAGAAGGTGGCTCAGGTGAGATGAGTGGAAACAACACAAGATGCATCTTCTCTCTTCCCCAGGCTTTCAAAACCCTGTGGGCTTATTGGCTTTCCTGCTCTCCCAGTGTAAAATGTTATCAGTCAAGGGGTTGTGGGGGGTCACCTACCTATCTCTTGCTGGGAAATCATTCTAAATGTATTATGGACATGAAAGAGCAACTGGATATGCATTGTAAACATGTTTTAAAACAACTTTGATGGGAACTACTCTTTCCAAGATACTGAAGCACTTGGTCAAGCAAAATGTCTTTGTAAGAAATATATTATTTTTTATATATGCAAAAATTAGAGTATCAAACAACCAGACAAACAACAAAAACAAAACCCTAGATTTTAAAACTTTAACCAAAAGCTCCATGAAGATCTGCTAACCCACCACTAATTACCTGTGCCATCTTCTCCCCAACTTTCTTGTCTCAGGCTGGTGGGAACTTCCTGGTATGGGTTTGCTCCAAGCACCCAATTGCCCCCATTCCTTGAAGGACATCTTGAGACCCTCCCATTTCCGACACTATCTGGTCACTATAGTGTGCTTTAACACAGCAGGAAGAAATAATGCAGACTCCTGCTCTTCACTTGCTTTCCTATTGGTGTGATAAAGCACACCGGAAGAAACAGCTTAAGAGAGAAAGGGTTTACTTTGGCTCACAACCCAGGAGTATCATCTGTCATGGCGGGAAACTCAAGACAGTAGGAGCCTGAAGCAGCTGGTCACATTGAGCCCTCAACCAGGAAACAGAAGGCATGGACACTTGCTTACATGACAGCCCTCAGGCCGCTTTCTCTACCTATGCAGTCGAGAATCTCCTCCCTGCCCACAGTTAAGAAAAGTCTTTCCATATTGATTAATGTAACCAAGATAATCCCTAGTAGGCATGCTCAGAGACCCATCTCCAAGGTGATTCTAGGTTCTGTTCCGTTGGTAGCTCATTCTAGCCACCATGCTCCTCCTCTACAGGATCACCAAGGAAGCTCGTCAGCTCCAGGGGAGGGAGATGTCCTCTCTCCAGTGTCAGAGACAACTCTAAAGGCTGGTTCATGAGAACCTCATTCCAAGCCATGTGTCAGAGACTGGGAAGTAAGAAGGAATGAGCACCCTACATCAACTCTGCTAGGAGGTGACAGGGACAGCCAAAGATCACCAACCACATCAGGCTGGGAAAATGACACAATTTTCCCCAATAAAGTGCTTGCCAGGTAAGTCTGAGGCCCAAGTCGGATCCCCAGAGTCCGTGTGGAAAAGCCTGATGGGGTGATATGTGTCATGTGTCATGTCATAATCCCAGAGTTGACGAGGTCAGTTCCAAAAGTGTGTAGGTCACAGCATTTGTTCAAACTCCTCGCCCAGATGTCAGTCACACAAGATGGAGTCTGATTCCAAATCTTTATAATAGCATCCTTTCTTGATAAGCTAACTCCTGATATCCCTAGCATATTTCTCATCCCATCCCAACTCTATGGTATGATGGAAGGGTGCTGGGCACAGTAGAATGTTCTGGATCCTGATAGGCTCAATCACCACAATGTTATTCATTGGTATAGACTGCTTGTCAGTCCATGGGTTGGACCTTGAGGCCTGATGAAGTCAGTCCTAGGGTATGGTTTGGGAACTTTTGAGAGATTAAAATTCCACTCAGTTAAGACTTTCCTCAACTCCTATCAGGGTGATTTGAAGACCTTACTGTGGGCTCTTCTGAGGCATGGATGGCAGCGGTGGTGGTGGTGGGAGGAGCTTGAAGGATAGTGTACACAAGGGATTTACTGGTAAAGATTGCCTCTGAAGAGCTCCGGCAGACAGCAGACTTTTGGGAACATTACTTGCATGGGATATGATACCCCCAACCCCAACCAGACCTGGAGAAGGCGCTGGCATTCCCATGGGTCTGAGGCACTGGGGTCTTTGATGTGGCTGTGCTCAGGTCATCAATGTTCATTGTAGAGGCTCCCTCTCTCTCCACATCTTCCCCTATTTTGTTTCTTAAATGCTCCTGATGCAGCTTGACTCCAAGGCCAGCAGCAGCTCTGCATGGTCTCAGAAACCGGACCGAGAAGAGAAAAGGAACAAAACCACTGCAGCCTCTGGCCTGGCTTCTCAGGGTCGTCCTGCTCACAAATGGGAAAAACTCCCAAAGTAGGAGGGTCCCCCCTGCAATGCACCTCTGCTTGCAAAGGATTTGATGCTAAGGTGAGCTCTCTGCGGTTGGAAGGGCTCTCCAGTTGCAACTTCTGGATTGGTTTGCTCAATGCAACCCCAAACTCGGCACTTCAGGATCAGACCAGGATCTCCAGTGTTCTGCTCAGGGCGATACTTTTTGTGAGAGAAACTAGGCTCACAAGAATCTCCCAAAGTGGCGCAGAAGGCCCTGAATTCTGCCTTGGATGTAATTCTACACCAGGTGTTCGCCCTTAGATCCTTCAGGATGGTGCTCAGAGCCCTGAACCTCAAGGTCTGATTCTGAAGCAGGGAATTGTTTTCTCTTGTGTGAAGGATGGTGGTCTAGGCAACCTCAGCTCATCTACCACAAGCCCAAACTAAAAATAAGCAGCTTTTCTGGGCCTTTGGCCATGTACTGGCCTTGCAGCCTTTTCCAGTCTTAGATTTACTGCCCCTCTTTGGGAAATCAGAGACAAGTCTATGTTCTGAACCCTATTTGCCCATGTTTTATACCCCCCAATACAAGTCAACACCCCCTTGCTTTTATTTGTGTGCTTCACCCAGGACATCTCATGACTGAGTGATGTCAGTTACCCCTGGTCAGGGTCCCTGTTGATCTGGCACCACCTGGCTGTGACCTAATGGTTTGGGAACTGACCTGATGATGGAGAATGCAGAAATGACAGACACTCATACGGGAACACTGTTACCAAGTGAGTCATGTGCTCTGATGGAGGCATAACAGCCCAGAAACCAGCTCCTTCCTTTTATATATATATATACACACACACATGCTATGTATATAGCGGAAATAAGGAGGATGGTCATCTGATCTCTTCAGGGGGCAGGATCTCTGTAGAGGAGTAGTCTCAGGCTTCCTTTGTCTGGGATAATGAGGCTACATTTCTAAAGCTAGCTACAAGGTCTATTCCCTTACTTGGCCACTTCCTCCTCCTGAGGCTGACTACCAAGGTAGAGCTATCAAAAGCCCCCTTTGGTTCACCTAATTAACATGCCTAATTAAAATTAAACACCTCATCCTAAGATGGGGTCTCCCCTTTACCTTTATAAACTACCGTTTTCCTATGTGCCACTTCAGTCTCCCCTCTATCTAGAAGCAGACCTTTGTCCCTCCTGGACAAATGTTCATGTCCCCTTTCCTTTGTCCCCTTTGCCTTCTTCCTGTGTCCTTTACCACCTCACCCAGACCTCCCCTTTTCCTCTTCTTAAAAATTGACATCTGTGAGGTCATTTGCTGCTGTTTCCTGACTGAGTCAGAAAGCGGCCTCTTTAACTTTTCTTCTCTGCTTAATAAAGGATCTCTCTGTGAAAACAGGTGTTTAGATGTAGTTTGTGCCCAATCTGGGGTGCAGGGAGAAGCCCCACTATGCGGGGGATCTCCTTTGGTGCTTTCTCCACATACTGGCTTTAGCTAACTGTCAACCTCTTCTGGACATCTGTATCCAAACCAAAAGAAAGTTTTGTCATTTCCTGAGCCTGACCTGGAGAAGGCCTTGCCATTCCCATGGAACTGAGTCTCCACCATCATTGACATGGCTGTTTTGTGTCCTGAATGCTCATTCATGCAGGGATACACTCACTCCCCAGAAACCAAGCCATCAAAAACCACTCAGATTACTTAAAGAAGCAAGTGATTCATAAATTGTTTGATTTGTTTTATATTTTTTCAGACAGAGTTTTGCTATATAGTCAAGGTTGTCCTCAAATGCTCAATCCTCCCATTGCAGCCATACCCCACTTATGCTGTGGGACAGTGGTCTGTACCCTGTCACTTGTATTTTAATAAAATGCTGATTGGTCAGTAGCTAGGCAGGAAATACAGGTGGGGCGACCAGTCAGGAAGTAGAGGTGGGACAACGAGAACAAGGGAATTCTGGGAAGAGGAAAGACACAGTCTGCAGTTGTCACCCAGACTCAGAGGAAGCAAGATGAGAATGCCTCACTAATGAAAGCTACCAAGCCACATGGCTAACACAGACAAGAATTATGGGCTAATATAAGTTATAAGAGTTATAAGAAGCCCTAATAGGCCAACCAGTTTATAATTAATTAGACCTCTGTGTGTTTCTTTGGGGCTGAATGACTGTGGGACCAGGCGGGATAGAAATCTCAGTCAACACACTTAGTGTCTCCTAAGGGATCACAGGTATATACTAGCACACTTGATGTGTTAGTTACTTCTCAGCTGCTGAAAAAAAAAACCAAAAACAAAAACCACCACAACCAAGGCATCTTAGAGAAGGAAGAGGTTTTTTGAGGCTGATGATTCCAGAAGGAAAAGAGTCTGCAGTGGCAGAGGCTTGGCAGCAAGTGGCAGGTATGGTGACAGAAGTAGGAGGCTGAGGGCTGGCATCATGAGCTGAGGCACCAAGCAGAGAGAGCAAGAATAAGAAATAGAAATAGTGTTAGTCTTTCAATTTTCAATGCCTGCCCCAGGGACACACTCACCCCAGCAAGGCCAGACTTCCTAAATACCCCAAACAGTACCTCACTAGGGACCAATTATTCGAATTATCTCGAGCCAGTGATGGACATCTTCAATCACTTGGCAATTTGGTCTTGACTTTTTAAATTGACTTGCTTGATAGTATTTCTCAAAGTCTCCATAGAAAAAGAATGGATTTTTCTTAGTTATTCAAAATAGCAAGTACAAACAGAGCTGCCCTACAAGGGGAAGCATTTTGTTGGTGTGAGAGTGAATTCATTGAGCTCTTCCTAAACGCTAGCCTTTGTTTCCTCAGGATCCACGGTAAGCTACATCAGCTACTTTCAATGGCACATCACCCTTATAGGTCAGATTTCTCATAAATTTCAAGACTAAAAAAATAATAAAAAAATGAAAGTCAGAAAGAAGAAAGGAAGGGAGGAAGGAAGAAGAAGAAAAGAAGAAGAAGAAGAGAGAGAGAGAGAGAGAGAGAGAATGAGAGAGAGAGATTCACACCAAAATTTAAAACATTGAGTTCTCTTAAAAAGAAAAGATTGGTAAACTATGGACCACAGCCCATTTCTGTCAATAAAGTTTTATTAGTCTACATCCATACATATTTGTTCATATGTCATTTATAGCTGCTTTGGAGCTTTAGCATAGAATCAGAATGTGTCAAGGGACATCCTGTAGACCAAAGAGCCTTTAGGTTTACCATCTTCTCTATGGATCATGCCAGAATGTCTGGTGGCCTTTATAAAAAAAATCAAGGTGGCCATACTGAAGTGTTCTCCTGGAGACATACATGTATAGGATTCATGCAAATGGCCTTGTTCACTCTAAAAGCTGTGTGCTAAGGAGCAGGCAAGGAGAACAAAGTGTTTTAGGAAAGCAGAACAATGTGATGATTCTGCTAGGCTTGATTTGTTTATAGTAAAAAAACTTTCTTTTTAGACGTGACGAACCAGTTGCCAAGCTATTACATTAAGGGAACTTCAAACAGTGAAGGAAGCAACCCCAAAACTTTCATCTTGTTCCTTGTGCAAGGTGCTAAAAGCATTTTGGAACCTTGTTTGTATTCTCGTGAGTGGAGGGGCTGATCTCTGCTATGTTCAATAAACAGTGTGATAAAGAAGGATTGTAGGGTGTGGTCCTAGATGCCGCCTTATGTTCTTAGTCAGGGATGAAAGCCATACACCCTCTCCTCCAGGAAGGACTGCCCTTGGCCTGCCTGGGACACATCCACCCTCCCCAGCGATGAGTTAGCAACCAGTCCCTTTTCTCACTCTGTGCTTTTGTGCTAAGTCAACACTTGAACATGGCTGGGCTATTTTTTACTAGAAAAAAAAATAATAAGGCAGATACAATTTGAGGAATAGCGGGATCAAGACCAGGGAATCAAAGTGAATAATAGAACAGGCAATGCTGAATGCCCCCCAAAAGCTCTTGTTTGTGTGCACACAAAGCATCACGCATTCCCTTTTCTTCCCCAGAAAATGTCATACTGCTGGATGCAGAGCGCCGCTCCAGTGTGGACCACTCCCCAGTAAAGTGTTCAAAAGCACCTCCTATGAGGAGCCTTCATGCCAGTTCCCCTTTAACTTGTGATTCTCACCTGGAACTCTTTCCCATGGGACGCCAATGCTTAGCCAGTGCAACTTTGCCCCTGTGAAAACCCGCCAGCTCCCATTCTGATAATTTTAATGATTCTTGTGGTGGTCTTGGGTGGGAATAAGTTTTGCTCTTTCATGATTGCCTGGCTACTCTCCTTTGTAACTTCATTTTGTATTCCTTTCTGTTCAATACTTCTCAAAGTCCTGAGAGTTTCAGGAGGGGCAATAAATCCCGGATCGGGTTTTAATGACCACAGTAAGCATGCTTGTAATATGTCAGCGAACTGAACCCGAAAGCCAATGGGGACCAGGCCATTTCTGCCTTAGTAATCGTCTCCCCAGAAAGATTTATAATGTCATTATCTGAATCTATAAGAAATAACTCATGGCACTGAAATGCCCTAAAAAAATATTACAATTCTCTTAAAATCTAGTCATTCATAAATGTTAAATCATAAAACTTTTTTCAAGACGGTTTATGTTAAAAGTAAAACCTAGTAAAAAAATATAAATGCTCACTTCTTAATCAGACGCCCTCACTCTTCCTCTGTTTGTAGCTTTGAGCTACAAACCTAACATTGGGCTACCACATTCCTCTGGGATCTCAAGGAGCTACGGTTTCTCAAAAGGCCATTTCTCCTCACTTCTTATTTATGGAGCAAGGAGGGAAAGGCTAGTTGGCCAGCTATACAATGTGCCTCAGCGATGAAAGTCCCTTTTGCCTAAGCTCCCCATGGGGCAGGCGGTAGGGGGAGACAAATAAACAGAAAAACAAAGGTCAATACATATTAAACTTCCCGCTAAATGTACCACAGGACTACTTTTAGCCATTTCCCCTATTTCTTCTTAAAAACACCAAGACCAGCCACTCTTTCCAAGTAGCTGGACGCTTCCTTCTGCTTTGTTCGAGTTTCATAAGCCCTGGGATTGCCACATCTTCTCAGCTGCCTCCCATGCCATGAGGTTGAGCAACCTGCACACTTTGGGCAGCTAAAGTCCTCTCAGAAATAGAGTCCACCAAACTTTGAACACGATCTTCAAGACGTTTCTCATAATTTTTTGTTTTGTTTGTTTCTTTCCCTAAACGTGGTAATTTGCCATAAACTCAAACCTTGTACTGGGCTTTTTCCATGAGGCTTCCCTTCCTCCACCAGCCTCCTGAAAGCTGGGATTCTCCCCGCCCCCCCCACCAGGTTTTCACATCTGGGATTGCAGCTGAGCTTTCTGGGAATGGAGCATACAGAGCTGTCTGAAAGGGTTTGGGAAAGCGAACCTGTATCATCTGTCTCCTCTTCTCCCTCCTCCCCCTGCTCTGCCAACCCTTTCTGTTTCTCCACGTTTTTTCTCCCCGCTTTTCTTCCACTTCCTCCTTCTTCTTTTCCGTTGTCACTGCCGCCTCACTGAGTTGACCACCATCCCCCAGTTCCTTGACTGTTAATTTTCATTTTGACAGCTTGGCAAATGGTAACTTCCAAGTACTTTGTTTCGACACACGCAAAACTGTAGTCACCAGCCTTCCAGGAACTCATCCCAGTGAGCCATAGACATGCCCACCACTCCCTACCACCCAGAAACTCTGTGCCACACACATCTCACGGGTCACCAGGAAACCAGCCTCTCAGCGCCCTTCAAATATAATTATTTTCTGCTGCAGTCACCACGAACACCCACGGCACTGTCTCAATGGCAGGATGGCAACTGCCTCTTGGAGATGGCCCCATGGAGATCTAAGAATTCAGACTGAGTAGCTAGTGAAGTATATAAATAGGTTAATTTTACACAGTGATAGGAACTATGCAGAACACACGCTCAAAATGTGTCACGACATGGTGTAGGAGGTCCTTCTGTTTGTGTGTTACTTTCATTGGTTAATTAATAAAGAAACTGCTTGGCCTGATAGGGCAGAACTTGGGTAGGTGGGGAAGACAGAACTGAATTCTGGGAGGAAGAAAGCAGAGTCAGAGAGAGATATGCCATGGAGATGCCAGGTCAGACATGCTAAATCTTTCCTGGTAAGCCACGACCTTGTGGTGAACACAGATTATTAGAAATGGCTTAAATCAAGATGCGAGAGTTAGCCAATAAGAGGCTAGAGATAATNGTCAGACATGCTAAATCTTTCCTGGTAAGCCACGACCTTGTGGTGAACACAGATTATTAGAAATGGCTTAAATCAAGATGCGAGAGTTAGCCAATAAGAGGCTAGAGATAATGGGCCAGGCAGTGATTTAATTAATACAATTTCTGTGTGATTATTTCAGGTGTAAGCTAGCTGGGCGGCTGGGACAAACAAAGGGACCCCTCCTCGTGCAACAACAACACTTCTAGAAGGTGGAAGGAGCTGAGGCCTCATTGTAGACAAGGCATCAATTGTAGACGACAAGAAGCAAAGCCAGAGGCTGAGCAAAGTAAAAGACTCCTGGTTAGAAACAAGATTCAGGCACGGCCTGGACCAGCCAGTCATTCCTCAGTAACAGTTCCTAAGTGGGAGGTGCCAAGAGATGAGAAAAATAGAAGAGACAGAAGATAAAAAAAGATAAAAGCTGGGGTCAGGAGGTCATGCACAAGCTATGATTCCTGCCAAGCATGTTCCTGGCTTTACACAGGAGCTGCATTCCTTCTCTATATGTCAGAGCCTCAGGGAAAGCCTTGGCAGATCTGGTCCTCAACACGGATGTTCAAGAGAGAAAACTGTGATTTAGGAACAAAGATGCCTACACTCAGAAAAGGCTAGATCCCCCACGGCCACACACAATGACTAAAGATACCCACATAGCTAGGTCAACACTCTTCTGGGTGTCTGTGAGATGATTGGCACTGATAACTAGGGACCCAGTAGAGGAAAACCACCTTTAGCGATGTGATCTGGCATTATGAAGGCCACCAAGACACAGACAAAAAAAAAGATGAAGATGTAACAATTTGCTCTCTCTAAAACACAGTTCCCACGCCCTGTCTTGTACAGATCAAAAGCAGATTTCCTGGGCTGAGGACTCAAGGATGTGCACCTTCCATCCATCTCATTCAAACTCCAATACTGCACCATCAGCTTTCCTGGGTCTCAGGCTGAGGATGGTAAAACTTCCTGGCTTCCATAATTATGTGAGCCAATTCCCACCATAAATAAATACATCTCTGTATATAGCTCTGTAGCACAAATTCTAATTGGTCTTAATAATAAAAGCTTGGAGTCTGCTATCAGGGTGTGAAAGCTGAAGGATTAGAGAAGCAGAGTGGCCAGACACTAGAGTTCTTACCTCTACCAATACTCAGACCAAAGGGGTGATCCTGTCCTCAGACTGCTGCTCAGACTCCACTGAGCTCCTGTCTCCTCCCACCTTATATTCCTCTCTCTGCCCAGCCATATC